>ML784082.1:115028-136338 GCA_009831015.1 Picea engelmannii | reverse complement strand
ACATCAATCAATCAAACCATTGGCATCAATGACAACATGATCCAACACAAGTGGGGTCCGAGCCATCAAATTTGGTCACATCCACCCATGAAAGGTGTAGGTCACATTGAAAGTGATGGTTCTGCAAGGTATGGGAATGAGAAGAATGGTCACCTTCAGTATGTGGAGGTGAGGAAGAGGAAGGGTTATCTGTAGGGATATGTAGTTTGGTGGAGAGTGTCAAAAAGACTGATTCAAGATGGGTGGTGAGGTCTTGTTTGATTTCCCCCATTGAGGACTACATGGTTGTATTGATGGAAGAAACATTGGCACTGAGTTGTTTCACTTCTTGTTGGGTCTCAATGAGACAAGATTGCAAGGTGTTGAAGTGAGCTTCCAAGTATTGGCTACGAGTATGGGCCATGAGGATGAGGAAACTAAAAAGGGGTGGGCAGGGTAAAACATTTTGTCCGAAAAAATGATATGGATGAATGTGATAAGGATGAAGAGATGAATCCAATGGAATAGGTCTCAAATAATGGTGAAAAAATTTCCAGACTTTTTTTTTTTAACAGATTTATACTCGGGTCTGAAGAATACTTTAGAGAGGAAATGCCCAAATGTTTAACCAGAAAGAAATGTGTATATAATTGGCAACCCGAACACATTTGCATGGCAATAGATCTTGTTTGTTTTAATTTGTTTATGTTTCTGTCCCCCAAGGGTTAGGTATTCAAGGGTTCTACAGAAAAGGGTTTTCCCTGTGCTATAACTCTCTGATATACGTGTGAGGTCCAATAGTAGTACTCAGCCCAATATATAATGGCACTAACTAAGGAGGATAGACCATACCCTTAGTCGTACTACCCGACTACCCAGGTACTAGAGATTATCTTCCCGAGTGTTGTTCTCGGTGACACTATAGCAGTCAAGCGGCTGATCGGTTTATCTAGAGAGTGCTTTAGGTAATCTAGGTCGATCCATACATAGGTGTTTTCTGATGTGCTACCGCTAGAAGGGGTACCAACAGAGGTTACAAGGGTGGACAATAGATGTGTGCTTAAGTACCACTTGTATTTCCTACGTGTATGAATCTCTCAACTGCAGGTTTATGTGTGTAACGACATATCTTTGCAGCTTAAAGATGCCGAAATACGTCTCTACCCTGAAAAAACAATTTAACCCACACTTTCTGCCGAGGAAAGTGCTCTGATACCACTTGTAATATACCAGATATAAAATGTATGCAGAACTGAAATAAAATGCTAGTAATGGCAGAATAACAACAATATAACTAGAACATTCACCACAATAACATTGAAATGATATAAGAATAACAACAGAAATAACACTTTGAATCTGAAATAAATGTTCACGGGCCTCTTCGAGGGGGAAACCTCTAGTTGAGCAGAGCTCTATTACAATAATATCCAAGCTAGGGTTCTCATACCCTCGACTCCTATTTATACTAAAAAGAAGCATCTAGAGGAAGATCCTTCTAGAAGTGGAAGCTTCTATTAGGTCTTCTTACATCCACCTTATTCTATTTTATTGAAAGGCCTTATTAATATTGACCGTTATTACATCTGAATATATTGTTCTACCTATGTGCGGGTTAGGACCCTAACAACCAACATCCAAGGAAGAAACCAAGCTCGAGGAAGTCAACATCAAACATTTGGATCAAAGGTATTGATCCTAACTTACTCTTCTATCATTTTCGGTTCATCTGTGTGGAATTTTTTAGGTAGTGTAGGAATTAGATTGACTTTTAGGGAGTAATTCCTTTGCCTATACTTAGAACCTTGGTATACTTATAGGGGGGTTTTCTTGCTATAATAATTGGCGATTCCATTGGGGAGTCTCTCTAGGGTTTTTGAGGGGGGTTTTTGGGTTTGTAATTGGCTTCTTGATTTCATTTTGAGTTTTAGTCAAGTTCTATGAGTGTTTTAAGGGTTTTTGGTCACTTGCAAGGTGCATACCAACTTTCCATGCCCTGCCAGTATCGCTAGTCTTTTTATTTTTTGAAATTTCTCAGAGGTGTATGTGCTCTGCTTTGGCTCAACCCCCGTACATACGTGCCCTGTATAATAGACATCCCGTGGACATAGGCAGGATGTTGATGCAACAGCTTGTGTCTATGTATCTTGGAAGTTGTTTTTAACATAGAGTGGTATTTCTCTTTCTAATAGAAGTTTAGGCTTCCCAGGAATTTCTTTAATCTCCCAAAGTCTTTGATTTTGGTCTTAGCTTGGGTTGAAGATTCATTGTTAACTTGTGTCTTAGCTTTATTTTGGTTTCCCTAGAGGTTTAGAGTGAACTATCAAGTTTTAGATCCTTCTTTTGGTTTCTTTTATGAATCCATTCGTTTAGGCAGTTGGCTTAGCGTCTCTGTCAATCTAGGGTTATATTTTCTCTTTTTTCCTGTTTCTTCCTTTGAAAAACAAAAACGTTTTTACTTTAGTTTTTCTTGTTAAAGCAGTTCAAAAAAATCAAAAAGAATTTATTTTCTTGCATTTAGTTTGGTAAAGTAGCCTAGTTTGTTTGTTTACAGAAGAAAAGAGTCTCATTTTCAAATTTCTTTCTTGATTTCCTGAAATACAAGTAGTTTTTCTAAGTCAAACGAAATCACTTTTTAGGAAATTTTCATTTACAAGATCTTGAAACATTAATTAGAAAAGTTGAATTTTACAAACAGTTTTACAAGCTTTGCTTCAAGTTAGAAGTATTTTTTTCTTTCAAATTATTTCAAATTCTATTCCCTATTCATCTCTTCAAAAAACCATTAGTTTCATGACCACATCCTTTGCGTAAATCAAGCCTTAAAATTAATGCTTAACTTAAAATATATTATACTTTCTGTTTGTAGGATTCACTGACTAGTTTAGGGTTTTAGGACCTTGAATTAGGTGTGAAGAGGAAACTCTTCAAGGCCATTTAAAAAAAAATTGGATTCTAAGATAGGGATATTCTTAAGTCCAACGTCATAAGATTTAAATGAGGCCCCCCTCTAACATAGGGGATAAACACGAGGCCATGTACAAAAAGGTATAGGAGATATCCCCTCCAAATCCGAACCAAACATAGTAGGGATTGTATATTGAGATTATTTCTCGGGAACAATACTCATCACATTTTTCTATGGAGCATCGTGGACCTCGAATCCGTTTGATATCCTCAGTTGTCTTCAAGACCAATTTCTTTCGTCACCCTTGAAGGGATTCAAACTTGTTATCCTTCTCATTACGATCTGTCTGATTGTCGATTGTACCCTCTTGGTGATTGACTGGGAGTTGGCAACATAGTTTCCTATATTTTATAGACTTACACTGGTGAATTCAAGGGTATACGCAGTACCTAGGGAGGATGTCAGGTCATGATTCCCAGAGTATACCTGAAGGGTTCTTTCATGCTCGAGTTTCACTTGCACTGGTTAGTTTCTCTAGTGTCAATTGACGTAACTATCCTTCCCACTAGTTAGTCAACTTCTTGATTTATCTTTAGGAAAATTTTAGTGTGTGCTTTGTGCTCCACGCTATTCAAGCCTTACTGTGTCAGTTGATCATTTCACAAAGTGGAATATCAACAGCCTGTCCGGTTGTGAAGGCTTCAGGGCCTTTCATCGATTACCTTGGAGCCACCTCCGCCATGGTTGAGGCTATTAGCACTTTGTAAATTTTTTTGGCTAATAAAAAAAATGACAGAGGTAACCTACAAAATAAATTTAGAGCTAGTTACTAGCCTACTCAGCTCAGAGAGGGATCTCTCCTGTCACTTTGTCATTAAGAATGAGTTTTCTTTAACAATTCAATGGCTAGGTTTTGTTGCTTTGAAGGTATTTTTATAAATTTTTTGGCAAGGAAGGGGAGGGACACTTAGGGCTACAAAATCTAAATTCTGAAACGAATGGAAGAACTGACTAGTCAATAGAACTCTCTAGAGGATAAAGGCTAAATGAGGTGATAAATATGAGTTATAAATTGTAAATTTGTAGAGTGTAGGAAGAAAACAAAACATATAACTATGTTATAGAATTAAATAAATGAATTCTGAACTAGTTAAGAAGAACTTAACACAGTTTAAATTGCTTCAGCCAAGAGCATCACAAGATGAATTTTGGGCCTTTGACTATCCAATTTAAGTAGGATATGGTGAAAATGAAATCAGAAATACAAGAAGTACATACAAAGAGAGGAGACAAATCTTAGATCACCACCATTATAATCTTTTCATGGAAACTTCAAGACTTTTGCATGTGTATTCAATTCAACATCAAAAAATTACATTCAAGTTATGAATAGCTAAAATCGTGCCCTTTCACTTCTTCCAACCTCTAATACATTTGGAACTCCTAATATTTATACAAGCTAAGTTCCTTCAGTTTGAAACCAATTACAATGATCAAAATGAAATTTTTTAGTTACTGAAACTGATTACAATAATTAAAAGGGACAGTTTCGGTTTTGAAACTGATTACAATGATTCAAAATAAAACGTTTAATGATACAGATTATGACATCCTTTGACACTTTAGTATTGTCCTTTGCCACTTGTTCTAATCTGGTATTCCACCTGATTTTCCATCTTTAGTGACATCTGGCCAACATCTACTAGACCCTGGAAAACTGCACTTTGTCTTACCCAACCGCACTACCTCCTTCCATTGCAAGTCAAAATGGATATCATAATCTATCATTTCTTTGTCAGGATATCCAGGTCAATGCAGGAGCTTATGTCATGACTGGTAGTCCAATTTTGAATGCCTTGAACTGATTCAGAATCTTAAATTCTGTAATTAGATGCTCAACTAATGTGGCTCCTTTCATATTTTTTTCCAGGGTTTTGAACTTAGAGTGATCCATTCTGCACTAAGTGAGGTGAGAATTGTATTCTTCTTGACCATACAATTTTCCATTTCCATCCAAAAATGGTGAGAGACCTTTGATAAAACATTATTCAAACAAATCCTTGAACTCTTGCACACTTTTCTCCATCTGTGTTGCCTTGGTTTGGACTGATTTCAACAGGTTATGTTTAGCAATAACCCTCCTAGCCCAGATGATCAATGTAGCTATGTCCTTAACTCCAATATTCTAAAATTATGTAGTGGGAATGGATTTGAGTAGATTTATGGCATTTTGGTTGATTCTAATGGCTTCTTGGCTAAAGTTTCATTTACAATAGTGCACCTGCTTCTGTCTATGATGGCTATGTTGTCTTTATCATTGATGAAATTCAAATACACTCTGAACTTGGCAACTTCAATAGCTATAGAGTCCCAGATGATATGCTTGGCTCCCTGAAATAGGCCTTTTCCTCTTAATATCATATTCAACTTATCTATCCTTTCCTGCAAGGATCCATTCTCCTTTTGAAATTGAGCCATTCTTTCATCCTTTTCTTGCATCTCTTGCTTCAATTTATCTATGCTCCCTTTTATCCCTTTGATTTCTCCTTCTTTCAGGCTAACTTGTGACATATCCTGGACAAGTACTTCAATGTTTGTCCCAACTTATGTAGTAGGAGGTACAACTATAACCCTGTTTAAGCATTCTGTCTTCTCTTGTGACCACTTCACCTTTTCTTGTTCTAGCTGAAATGACCTATCTTTGTAGTCCAATGCCTCTTGACGAAGTGTTTCATTTTCCTGTTCTAGCACAACCAATTATGTTGTTTGTGGATTCTCTATGGAAGACATTTTCAATTTCTTCTTCAAGCTTTGAATTAATTTATCTTTTTCATCCAATGAGGATTTCACCCCTTGGGGGCCTTCAGATTCCAGCCTCTTGACCTTAGTCTGCCAAACTCTGCTAGATGATTTTTCTTGCCTCAATTTCCCTTCCAATTTCATTTCATAAGATTACAACTTTGAATTCTTCAATCTTAAGCTCAAGTAATCAGAATACTACATATCATTGGTATTCTTATGGAATTTGACCTTGTCTAGAGCAATGATGTTGTCATACCTTATCTTTATCTTAGATACTTTGTCTTCATATTCCACTGCAATGTTAAAGGTCCTCTTCTCAACATCCCTTACTATGAACAAAGAATATTTGTGCTGGGAAATATTTTCCACTTCAGGGACTAAATCCCTCATCTCACCCAGATCTATGTTTCCCTTATCAACATAATGTTTCTCCCAATCTTATTTAGATTGATAAGTTGCCTCATATGTTTTATCAAAGATGTGTTTCTTACTACTAAAGGTTATTGAGTTGCCTTCACTTTGGAGTTTTCTTTCCTTTTCAACCTCTACAGTGCTAGTGCCACTTTCCACCATATCTAGATTTACTTGTTCTCTGGGCTCTTCCTCCTCTAAATCCACTATCTGTGTGGATTGTGTAATATTCATATTATTAGGAGAAGACTACTGATCACTGGTGCCCATGGCCTTTGAACTGCTTCTCTTGTTGTAAACACTCATCTTAGGAACTTTGACAATTAGTTTCTAAGGAGATTCTGTGTTTGAATTTGTTGGAGGGTTTCCTCCACTTGTTTTGTTTGAGTTGGTTGAAATATTGCTTCCATATTAGCACAAACTTCTAGGGTTTCCATCTTATCAAAACCCTCAACCTGTTCATTCTCATAAGGGGATTTATAGTTCATCAATCTTCTCTTGGATATGATTTGGTGTGGATCATATATTCTTCCTTGTAGCTGTGCAAAACCACACTCCTCAAGCTTTGCTTGAATCTGAGATAAGCATGATCTAGTTTTGACAATGAAGGGGCCAATGATAAAAGGGAATTTGAGGTTGTAGGCTTTGCGAAACTTCAAGAAATGATTTGTATCAGATATAATTATTTGTCTGATGAATTCAAGGGAAAAGAATTTGGGGTTCAAAAAAACAGGCAATAGATAGGGGGATTCATGACAACCATAAACCTGGATTATTGTTGATTGCATGAATAGTATCCAATCCCCCACCCTCTTCTCTAGATTTGGCTGTAGATATCTCCTCATTTCATCCAAAACTATAGGTAGGTTGGTGTTGAAAATCAAATTGTAAATTATGGACATGACTTTGTTGATGAAGATGAGCAATGTAATCCTCTTACATTCATTTGATATGAATGTTGCTTCAGGAAATTCTCTCTTATTGGTTTCTAGGAAAATATTCAGCAAATTGGTGTAATATCTTAAATGCCTTAGAGAGCGAAAATTCACTAGTTGTTTGTGGATATTATGAGCTAGGAATTGATCAAAACTTATGTGGACTGATAGACTAGACTCTGACTTAAAAAATGTCAAAAGGAAACCGAGCATGACTTCGACCACATGTTTGTCATTGTCTAGACCTAATACTTGAATCAAAAGGGAACAAAACCATTGGACTTCAATAACCATTATACTCACATTCATTGGCAAATACAGACTCTCGAAAAATGTTATGGTTTGACAATTATTTGTAAAAATAGATCTCGAACTTCTGATGGGAATTCTCTATATACCCTAATTAGTTTTTCTTCATTGAAAGGTTGATACATTATGGAGAAAGACTCTGGTATACCGAGGGAATATCGAATTGACAGACTCTCTACCCTACACATGACCTCAGATCCTTGTTTATTCAGAACGACTCTTTCTTCATGTGAATATTGTTTGGTGCACCAATCTATAAATTTGGGAGAGGGGAAAGCGATTTCGACATCATAAGGGACTATGGTGGCCTAGAATGCTTCAAGGAATGGTATACACCTTCCTAAATTATTGAATAGGTTGCTTCTGGACATAGAGATGGGAGAAATGGTGTTCTCAGTATCAAAAACATCTGAATCTCGGTCAATTAGGGCTTCTTCATTCGCCATAGGGTATTTATCTGTTACTAAGGTTATGATAGGATCCATGGTTGTGATGAAAAATACCTAGAAATCAGTGGAAATGGCATGCGATTGGCATATTGTTGAGCTGCAGTTGAACGAGGGTGGTCACGCCAAGTTTCAAATGGTCAAACATTTGAAAAATAATAAAATAACCAAGAAAATTCCCCTTTATACTTTTCCAAATTTCGGGGGCATGAGGAAGTGGTTTGGGGAAACCCGCTTTCCACCCCGAAATGCACCTAGTGGTGCCACGTCTCCCTAAACAAAAAACATGGTTTAAATTTCGGCCTGCTTTCCAAAATAATCCTTCGTGTAGTTTCTCCCCTCGAAATGATCCTTGATGATCGATCTTGAGAGTTCACTATCTGTGATGCATTGGGCCCCATCACTTAGTTCTCCCACCAACTTTATTTGCTTCCCAATGAAATCTAGTCCCTTCCCTGGTTTATCAGGCTTCCAAACCAATTTAGTGCCTCGCTAGATCCTAAAATCTTGATTTCACATAAAACAATTAATGGTCACTAACATGGGCTCCAACTAGGGATATTATCCTCCCAACAAGGTATAAAAGAATGGTAGACCAAGTGCCTGTCCATTCGACTTTATTCCATTCATGCAACTAAATCGATTAGCATCTTATTCACAATTGTTTTTTCACATATCTCAAATTATACTCAGCATAACTTAGGGCCTTCCCTTCAGGATTCAATTTATGTTGATTTGATTTTAATTTCTTTAGCTAAAAAAAAAAATGGTTATATAAAATGAATGAAAAGAGTGAAAATTCCTTTAAGTGAGATAATGCTTGAGAAACCTACAATTCATAGGTCCTCCACCAACGAGATCTCCATTATGTTCTTGTAATAGATAGGCATTATTTCCATGGTATGCCACAATTTTGAAAGGTCCCAGCCACAAGTGATCAAATTTCCCATGTTTTCCTTTGTATTCATTCCTGGCATCCCATTTCAACACCAAATCCCCCACTTTGAAATCATCTTCCTTAGTATTCCTATCAAAATCCTTTTTAATCTTATCTTGGTGTAATTGAGAATTTTTGAAGGATTTCTCTCTTGTTTACTGGACATTAATTAGTTCATTTATCCTCCTTTGAGTGGCATCCGGTTCAACATATTTCTCTTGTAGCAACCTCATCACTGGTAATCCTATTGAAGTAGGAAAAATGGATTTTGTGCCATACACAATATGGAAGGATGAAGTGGAAATAGACATTTTAGTAGTGATCCTGTCAGCCCATAGTGCATGGATAAGCTTCTTGTGCCAAGCCTTTTTGTTATCTTGCAGTAGTTTTTTGATAATTCTGGTCAAAATTTTATTGGATGACTCAACCAACCCATTACTTGGGGGTAATAAGTTGTGGAATGGCCAAGAGTTATATTGTAATCACTGCAAATTTTTTCCATCTTTTTGGACTTGAATGTTGTTGCATTTTTTGTAATTATTTTGATTGGACAACCAAACCTAGAGAAAATATTGTTCTCCAAAAACTAAATGATAACAATATATGTGGCTTTCCTTGTCGGAACTGCTTCAATCCACTTGGTGAAGTAATATGTGGCTTTCAGTATCCACTTGTGCTGAGATGAGGACTGTGGATGAATTTCTTCTATGAAATCAAGGCCCTACTTTCTAAAAGGTTCTTCAACAAAGATAAGCTTCAAGGGAAAATGATGTAGTTTTCTCTTCCCATGAAAAAATTAGCATTCATGACAGCTTGAAACTTCCTTGTAAACATCAGAAAAAATACTAGGCCAATAGAAACCAACATTCAATATCTTGTGCACAGTAGTTTTCCAATAATGTTTCTCTCCACAATCACCTTTATGAAACTCTCTGATGGTTTTTTCTACTTCTTCCTCCAGCAAACAACTCAACAAGATTCCTCCTGGATCCTTCCAATACAGAGATTGATTTAAAATACAAAACTTTGTTTGTTTTAGTTTCAAAAACCTGGCCTTGGTTTTGCTCAATTCAGGAGGATCCTGCAAATTTATCAACACATAAATAATGTCAGCATACCATGGGGAGTCAAGGAATTTTTGGAATACATGAGGGACCTTTTATTCCTATTATTCTACTGACAAATCAGCAAAGAGCTAAAAAATTGTCTATTCCATCATCTTTGCAAGTCCCTTCCCCTTTATCAACTTTGTAGGTTTTATCTCAAGGTCATAATATAACAACAAAGCTATCCACTTGCCCCTATTTTCCCTCAGGATCAGGCTGACTTAAAATGTCCTTCACAGAACTATTGGGTACATAAGCAATGGTATGAGAATGAAAGATATAAACTCAAAACTCCTTTAGGGCCTTGACCAGTGCATATGCCTTCTTTTCCATGATATCATACTTTAATGGGGAATCCTTCAATGTGCTGCTATAGTATGCTATAGGCCTCTCAAAATTCCTTTAATCTTTTTGTAATAAAACACTAGCAATGGTGTGCTTTGAGGCAAAAGAAAAAAATATAAAGTCTTTTTCAAAATTAGGATTGGACAACACTGGGGCTTTGGTCAATACCACTTTAATATATTCAAAGGATTTTATGGTTTCAGGGGTCCACTTTATCTCACTTCCTTTCTTGAGCATGTTAGTGATATTATTTATGATTTTAGCCAGGTTAGGGATGAATCTTCTCAGAATATCTACTTTCCCCATGAAATATTTCACTTCTTTTTTTCATCTGGGTGCAAAAATTTTTAGGATTCCCCCAACTCTATTTGGATCTATATTTATTCCCTCCTTTTATATAATGTGCCCAAACAACTTCCCCTCTTCCATGCCAAAATTAGAATTTTTGGGGGTTCAATGAAATGCCAAAGTTCCTACACTTTTGAAAATCCCTCCTTAGATTTTTAAGATGTTCTTCATCAGAAACTGAATATACAGTGATATCATCTAAGTAAATAACAATAAATTTATCTTTCTCATAAACAAAGGCTATATCCATAGCTCTTTGGAAAGTTTTTCCTGCATTCATGATCCCAAAAGGCATTTTGGCATACATGAAGGAGCCACATGGTGTTGTAAAGGCTATCTTTTCATGATCTTCAGGGTGTACCATGATTTGATTGTACCCAGAGAAACCATCCCGCATTGATATTTTTTTAGAACCAACCTCTTTCTGTAGAAGGTGATCCATCTTAGTCAGTGTGTAATTTTCCTTGAGAGATACCATGTTCAGATTTCTAAAGTCTACACATAATCTGATCTCTCCACTCTTCTTTCTAACAGATACCAGATTTCCCCCCCACTTAGAAAATCTCATAGACACTATGATCTTGGCTTCAAACATATTTTTTATGTCCTTTTCAATCAATGGAAACAACAAAGGGTTAATTATTCTTAATTTTTGTTTAAAAGGTTTATGATTCTCTTTGATTGGAATCACATGTTCAATCACCTTGGTAGATCATAAACTTTCCGATCTTCATAACTCCAGGAAAAGACATCAGGAAATTATTTCATTAAATTGATATATCTTTTCTTGACCTCTGGGCTAAGTGTCTTGGACAACTTGATGATATTGGGATCTTCCTGAGTCCCAATGTTTCAATATTCAACATATCCATCATTAGAAGTAATTTTAGTACTCCTGGCCACATCATTGTTGTCAAAGCATTTTTCTAATGGGACCAGGCCTTTGTGAATTATGTTATTTTTTAGATGCATTATATCCTTACCAACAATCTAATTCTTGAAATAGCCATCATTTGCAAACACAACTGCATCTTCTTCTTCACCACAATATTCCTCATCAATATTCAAATTTTCAAATTCACCATCCATCTTAAGGAAGATTTATATTTGTTTATCATATTCAAAAACCTACCAGTACTTAATATTATCAAGAACTGTTGGTCTGTGCTTGACCTCAATCTCATATCCCCTGTTAGGAAAAATTGGAATTTTGAAAACTGAGGCTAAAGTAGCTAGAGAATCAACAATATGATTATGACCCCTTGGAATCCCTCAGAGACTATATTCTAAATATTCTTCAATAAGGTCAAGAATTATATTCCTATGTGATCTTAATCTAGGGTGCTTTGCTTGATATATTCCCTTCACCTGGTTTATGATCAACTCAAAATATCCATGTACAACTATCCTCCTAGCACCCATTTCTTTCAGAGTCTTCAATCCCAATACTAATTCCTCATATTCAACCATATTATTTGTGAACTCAAAAGAAAACTTATAAGAACAAAGTTTTGTAGCCAGTCTGGGGGGGTTAATCCACACACCAGCTCCTACTCCTTCTCTGCTGACAGCTCCATTGAAGCTCTTGTTCCACATCTCATTCTCTGCACTATTTTATTGTTCTAAAATTTTCTTAGTTTGATGATCATATTTGTCTTCGACATTCATATCAGTGTCTGGAACCTTCTCTTCAAAACTCAAATCATTAAAGAAAATAGAGGAACCAATCTTAGTTTCCACAAAATAAATGCGATGGTTGTTTGGATGGGATTTGTTACTAACCATGTATTTGAGCAATACTTCCCTGTAAAACCTCCTATATTGACCAAAGACACGCATAGTGGCATATGACATATCCATTTGCAGATTCCCTTTCAAGTTTTCATCCAATGTCCTAGATAAAATCAGTCCAAATTTAAGAGGGATATCAACAACCACCACATCCATGACCATATGTTTTGCTGGAATTTGAAACAAAGATACCACCAGATCTTTGATTAGGCCCAAGCACTTCACCTTCCTTGAATCAAAGGAGAAACGATATTTGTAAGGACTTGTAATGTCTAGGCCCAATTGGTCCATGACTACCTTGGGCATCAGATTATGGGATGCTCCTGAATCCAACATAACATTGTCCAGAGTCATATCGTGAATCTTTAGACTAACATAGAAAGGGGGGACCTTATCAACATCACTACTCTCCTCTACACATGGGACAAACAAGATGGCATGATGATCATCTTGTATATTCAAAGTATCAAAAGTTTCTTCCATGTTGAGCATCTTAATGATATGATTTCTATATTCATTATTATTTATCATCTCATTGAATGGAACAAAAATTTTAATTTTGGCCATCTCACTTTCAAAGTTAAAGGAAGAAGAGATTTTCTCTACCTTTTTGATGACTGTCTCATTTCTTGATTCAGGTACCTTCTTTGGAGGGTCTTCCTTCTAGTTTCCTTTCTCCACAACATCCTTTGCAACATAGTCCTTTTTAGGCTGACTTGAAGAAGGTGTATTATTTTGAGATTCTTTGGTAGGATTTCCCTTTGGAGGATTTTCAGGCACCTTTTTGTTTCGAAGATTATATTGTTTTTGGAATTGCATGATGGCATTCTACAGCCCTGTCTGGTAATATTCCTTTTCTAATGACAACTTCTCATAATTCTCTTGCATGAATATTTCATTTTCATCCATGAACTGATCATTTTCCTCTTTGGTTAAAAACACCTATGTTTCATCACCATCACAACAATGCATGTTGTCTTCAAACATTTCATCAAAATTTTCATTTACATAATTATTTTGAAAAGGAGGTCTTATTTTTTGATCACCCTGGTTCCTCTGATATCTTTGTCTGATTTGTGGAACTTTTGGTCTCCTTTGGTTTCTGGGGGGAACATCAGCCTATTCTCTAGTGTTGGGCTTATTATCTAAAGATGTCCTTTCCATGATTTTTTCCATGGTCTTCATCATCAGTTCAAACCTATCTTCTGATGACTATGAGGTTGAATGATGTGCCTTATCTTGAACCTTGTTCATGTCCCTGTCAGAATTATATTTGATATTTCCTTAAGCCATTAGATTTAATTCAACTTCTATTGCATCACGCATCATATCATCTAGTGAAGTGGATCTTCTTTCCCTCAACAAAACATAAAAATCACTTTCAAATGAATCAACATCTATAAGTTGAACATCTCTAGGAGGAGGTTTTACTTCAGTAGGAATTGAATTGTAGACTTTTATAAATATAGTTGAAAAATCATGTATTGTTTCATCAGGTGACCTTATCATGTTGTTATATTGGGTTAGCAACGGAAGGGGGTTCTTCTTGTCACCCCACTTTTCAAGAAAAAATGTTTCAAAGGCTTCAAAATTTATGATACTTGTTGTTGGGAGAGATATGAACCATTTTATGAATTCTCCTCCAAGACTTTGTGAAAACAACCTCATTTTCGCATCTTCAAAATCTACTTCTTCTAGGTCTACAAAATCATTCAACTAGTCTTAGTGTTTTTGGGTTGAAACATTGCCTTCGACATCATACAAGTTAATCCTTTGATTGTATTCCCAAGGAAAATAATGTAATTGAGCAGGTAGAACAAGATGGGAAAACCTAGATTCCATGGTTGCAGTAAGAACTTCAAGTGGTTCTGAGTAGGAATCACAAGAGGTTTAGTAGAGGCAGCTAAAATTAAATCTTGGAACCTCTTCTCATCAAAGATGATGCCGTTCAAACAAGACTCAGATTTAGTTCTAAACATAGTTTGCTCAAATTTCAAATCAAAATTAAGGTCTTCAATGCTTGTCACTCCATGTTTGGGAAAGGATAGATATTTGTCTAGAAACAAAACTGGGCTTATTGGTTTTTCTTTTCTTTCGTGTACAATTTTCTCAGGATCAGACATGAGGATTATTGCTTCTGGGTCTAGATTTATCTTGGTATGAATTCTCTTGGGAGCTAGGATTTCTCACTCAATCTACTTTATGCTATTGGTATCTTTATAATGGAGTCACGAGGGTAAATTTAGTCTTAGCCAATAATGTGTTTGATTCACTGTCACCCTTAGGAATCAAATCTGAATCTTTAAGTCATTATTTTCCCAGGGAAGATTTCCCTTTCGATCCCCGGCAGCAGCGCCAGAATGTTAGCACTCTATAAATTTATTCGGTTGATAAAACAAATGACAGAGGTAACATACAAACCAAATTTAGAGCTGGGTACTAGCCTTCTCAACTCAGAGAGGGCTCTCTCTTGTCACTTGGTCTTTAAGAATGAGTTTTGTTTAACAATTCAATCAATAGATTTTGTTGCTTTGAAGGGTTTTTTATAATTTTGTTGGCAAGGATGGGGAGGGACAATTAGGGATATGGAGTCAAACTTCTGAAACAAATGGAAGCATTGACTAGTTAGTAGAACTCTCCATAAGATAAAGGATAAATGAGGCGATAAATCTGAGTTATAAATTTTAAATGTGTAGAGTGTAGGAAGAAAAGAAAGCATATAACTACATTAGAGCATTAAAAAATGAATTCTAAATTAGTTAAGAATAACTTAAGACAATTTAAATTGCTTCATCCGAGAGCATCACAAGATGAATTATGGGCCTTTGACTATCCAATTTAAACATAAGATGGTGAAAATGAAATCAAAAATACATGAAATAGATACAAAGAGAGGAGACAAAACTCAGATCACCACCATTAGAATCTTTTCATGGAAATTTCAAGACTTCTGCATGTATATTCAATTCAGCTTCATAAAATTACCTTCAAGTTTCAAATAGATAAAATCATGCCCTTGCACTTCTGCCAACCTATAATATATTTGGAACTCTTAATATTTATACAAGTTGAGTTCCTTTGGTTTGAAACCGATTACAATGATCAAAATGAAGTGTTTCAGTTTCTGAAACTGATTACAATAATTAAAAGGGACAATTTCGGTTTTGAAACTGATTACAATGATTAGAAAGAAAATGTTTGATGATCCAGATTCTGACATCCTCTTACGCTTTAGTCTCATACTTTTCCACTTGTTCTTCTCTGGTATTCCACATGATCTTCCATCTTTAGTGACATATGGCCATCATCTACTGGACCCTGGAAAACTGCACTTTGTCTTACCCAACCACACTATATCCTTCCATTGTAAGCTAGAAGGGATATTATAATCTATCTTTTCTTTGATCAGTATCTACAAGTCAATGTAGGAAGCATATGTCATGACTGGTAGTCCAATTTTAACTGGTTTGAACTGATTCAGAATCTCAAAGTCTGTAATCAGATGCTCAACCAATGTGTCTCCTCTCATATTTTCTTCCAGGGTTTCGAACTTGGAGTGATCCATTCTACACTAAGTGAGGCGAGCATTGTATTCTTCTTGATCATATAATTTTCCCTTGCCATCCCAAAATGGTGGGAGACTTTTGATAAACAATTCTTCAAACAAATCCTTGAAATCTTGCACACTTTGCTCCATCTGTGTTGCCTTGGTTTGGACTGATTTAAACAGGTTATGTTTAGCAATAACCCTCCTGGCTCAGATGATCAATGTAGTTTTGTCTTTAACTCCAATAGTATGAATTTCTACGGTAGGAATGGAGGTTGAGTATATTTATGGCATTTTGGGACCATTTTGATGGCTTCTTTGCTAAAGTTTCATTTACAACAATGCAACTTCTTCTGGATGTGATGGCTATGATGTCTTTATCATTGATGAAATTAAAATACACTCTAAACATGGAAACTTCAATAGCTATAGAGTCCTATATGATATGCTTGTCTCCCTGCAATAGGCCTGTTGGCCCTTGACCAAGTTTTGAGGAACACTTGGTCATATTTAACCATTTTTGGGACTTTGACAGCTAGTCGAATACGAAGAACAAATAGAAGCGGATATTACGGAAGCTAAACCCCCTTTTTGGGTCCTTTTTGGGTTTCTAGGAATATGTAATGGGAAAGGGATGTTGGCTCGTGGGTTTACCCATGCTTAGGCCCACTTTTTTAATGTATAAATAGATATCTAGGCGATATAAGTAAAGGAGAGGATTAGCCAAGGGATTAGTGCTATAATTGATCTATGTGATTGACTTGTAGAGATGAGTGCAAGTGTTGTAAGTGCTGAGTGCATAGATTGTAAGGAGGTTCTGTGCTAGATCTACTCGAGGAAGGAGGATCTGGCGAGGTGCGCGCAGATATCTTGTCCTATGTGGAGTAGGATTTTGATAGCTTTTTGTTGTAACTAGATTGGTTGAAGCTAATAAAGAAGAAGAGTTGGTGGATGTAGCCCCAGGGTGGGGGTGAACCACGTAAATACTGCGTGTTGTTCTTTGTGATTATTCTTAGATGTTTTGTATTGCTAAGTGATTAGATGTGATTAAATAGAATTGCTTATGCTTAGTGCTAAAGATGTATATGAATGCTAAATCTGAAGTGTATGAATATGCTAAGTGCTTGGTCTACCAAATATGATCTGTCTTGTTGTTGCTAAGTGATAAAATAACCTAGACCTAAGTGAATGATGTGATGCTCTGTTATGTCGGTGAAGTAGATCTAAGTGGAATATTGATTAATGACCTATGCTAAGTGATTTGTAAGTGATATAATCACATATCTATGTCCCAGCTAAGGTTGCAGACACCTGAGTCTTGCAACCACTCCTACCTCTACCTCGGGTAAGACTTCATCTACTTCGTAGGTGTTTCCAAAAGGGCCGGTAGTTAGGGTTTTGTTGGTGCGTTGCTATCGCATTGAACCTTGGGTCTGCCCCTGTGCCAACAAATGGTTCTGTTGCCGGGAATGAAACTATGATTGTTGGGAACTAAGGGAGAAGAAGCTTTGTGCAAAGATTTTTCCTGAAACTGTAGAAGCTCTGTGTGTGGATCTGTGCCCTAGTGCACAATATTTTACTTGATCTGAAAAGAGGGCCAGATATGAAGAAAAGAAGCAATATCTGAATGCTTTGTGGTCTAAGAAAAGTAAAAGTGGAAGTTTCTGAAGAAAAGAGGTAAGATCTGTAAGCTCAGTTCTCTGATAAAGGTAAGAATAGTTAAAAAAAATTAGATCTGAAAGATTTGTGCTCTGTGGAAGTAAGATAAGTGAAATTTTTTGTTTCTAAAGAATGGATCTAGGTATGTTTGATAGACTCTGTCCTATATTGAAAACTAGGGCATTAATAGATGAAAGAAATTTTTACATGAATAGATCTGATAGATATGTTATAACTATGCATAGAAAGAATGTTTGGACTAGCAAATGGATGCAGGATCCTAGAATTTTTTTTTTGCAGGCTAGCTACCATGATCCTGGTGCGTAGTAAAAAAGAAGTTGGGGATTATTTAAGAGAAAGAGAGGATTAACCCTATGTTACAGTTGCAGAAGACTAGGACATCTAGCTAAGGAATGCCTTGGTGGGAGATCTAGTTGTCTCTGTTGCAAATCATTGGACCATGAGGTATTGGATTTCCCTAGAATGATTGCTAAGCTTGAAAGAATGAATCTGAATTGTAACAACCCTGGTTAAATAGATGCATAGGGATTATTAATTATAATTAATTTCATAATCTGACTGTCCTAATATGTTAGTTAAACAATAATTATTTCTTAATAATATTAACTAATTAATTATTTATTAATTACTTGTTCATATCTATCAATGATTAATTAATTAATTAATTGACTCATTAATTATTTGAGTAAAGAATTAAAGGGGTTAATAATTTAATTTATTTTATTAAATATTTACGTATGAAGGGGGGGAAAGAAACATTAAATGGAAGGGATAAGATAATAAATAAGGGGATAAGATAATAAAGAAGGGGATAAGGTCATAAAGGAGGGGATAAGGAAATTAATGAGGGGGAGGAGATTCGGTGAAGGGGAAGATGTGATGGGGGAAGAGTCCTACAGGAAAGCAAGGAGAATAGGGGGAAGGAGGAATGATGGAGGAAGGGAGACTGTAGTTCTATTTTTTGGATTTCCTGGTTCTGTTGTTGGGTTCTGTAGTTTTTGGTGAACCATTGCAGGGGCACCGGGTTGCTGGGGGTTTTGGGCATGGGGGAAAGGATTCCTTTCGGTTTCCTGGAGATAGTGAGTCGGACAGGCTGCTCCTAGCTGGTTGGGAGGTTAGTCGGTTTGGGAAAAGTTTGGTCAGTGCATCAGGCTAGGCAAGGCAGTAGGGAAAGGACAACCATATCGGTGGGAATTAGCATCAAAAGAAGGTATTTTATTATGAATTGTTGAGTTATTTTCATGCTTTTGATAAATGTTAAATTCTGTTGAAATATCATATGCTTATTTGAAGCTAAATGAATTAGTTACGCACTCAAAGAAATTCTATGTTTGAAATTGAAATTCTATGTTAGAAATGTTATGCGTAGCTGTATGGATTTTATTAGGCTTGTTTATTTATGGTATTTACATGAATGAGGAAAACCCTAAGGTAGATCCAAAAATAGTAGAACCCCAGTAAGAGTCAGAGAAGGTATTGATACAAATGAAAGAAACCTTGAATGACCACCGACATGTTAGATTATCAGAGGTTCTTAATGAAAAATAATGCATCGAGGTAAGAATATGAGACTTCAACATTGATTGTGTTCTAGATGAGGAAACACAGGTGAATGTTATGATAGAGAGAAATTGGGAAGCTATAGGAAGGCCTGCTATGATCCCTTCACTAAGCGGAATAGGGTTATTCACGGGGAAACTAGTAAACCTATGTGGAAGACTCACTCAAATATCTATGAACGTCAATGGAACTTCGACAAAGGAAGATTTTGAGATTATCAAATTTATTGAGGACAGTGCCCCATTTACTATGTTACTTGGACAACCTTGGATTGAAAGAGATCAAGATAGGAAGAAGGAAGAAGAAAAGGTTTTAGAATAGTAGAGACAAGAGTTAAAAGATTTCATGACTAGAAGGATCATGCAGTTGATTAAGGAACATGGGAACAAATCAAAGCTATTTGACACTAGAAGCCCATATGTCAAAGATGCAAAAACATTAGATGACTCACAAAAGATTAAAGTATGTTAAGAACCAAATATCAATATAGAATAGAAAAACCTCAAAATAAGTACTCAACGCCTTGAAAAAGAGACAATTTCAGACAATAAGCCTCTTTGAGGGGGAAACCTCCTTTTACCCCACATAAATGTTCAAGTACAAGATGATTCCAAATGAAAATGTCTCCTTGGTATATATAGGAGGCTAGGAGGTATAATTACAACTAATGGAATAAAGCTGACATAAATAAAATAACATTACTAATGTAATATGCCCCAATTAAGAGGTAATGAGCCAATATTATGGCTTAACATGCCCCTCCCCTTGAGACAAGTGTTGTCTGCAATGCTTGAGTAACTCTGGATGCTTCTATGTAAAAGACTTGTCTTCCCAAGTGGAATCTTCAACCGGTTGGTTCCTCCATTTAATGAGATACTCTGAAATGGATCTATTCCTCAACTGGAGAATTCTTGTGTCAGTGATGGCTTCAAGCTCCAATATTATTTTTCCTTCCTTTTCAAGTTCTAGCAATATAGTTTGAACTGGGATCTTGTCTCCTATAACCTTCTTTAAGAATGAAACATGGAAAACTGGGTGTACTCATGAAGATGCAGGTAACTCCAATTTGTATGCCATAGTACTAATGTTTTTCAACACCTTATAATGGCCATAGTACTTTGGTGATAATTTATTATCCTTCTTGGCTTGCTTGAGGGACATATGTTTGTATGGTTGTAGTCTTAAAAACACCCTATCCCCTACTTCAAAAATTCTTTCACTACGATGTTGATCTGCTTGTTGTTTTATGTGATTCTATGCCATGGTCAGGTTGTCCTTTAATATTTGGAGAACTTGTTGTTGATTCTCGATGTGATCTTCCACTTCTTGAGCCTTAGATTTTTCTTTTAGAGAAGAAGTGATGGAAGGAGGGTAGTATCCATACAGTGCCATAAATGGTGTCATTTTTGTTGCAGTATGAAAGGAAGTTTTATACCACCATTTTGCCAAGGGTAACCAATTGAACCATTGTGTTTGTTTATTATAGACAAAGCAATGAAGGTAGCCTTCCAAACATTTGTTCACTATATTGGTTTGTCCATCAGATTGAGGATGATAGGATGAGCTATGAACCAATTGAGTACCCAAATAAGAAAATAATTATGTCCAAAAATGTCTAGTGAAGATGGGATCTCTGTCACTTACAATAATCTTTGGGATGCCATGTATCTTTTGAACTGTCTCCATGAATGTGTTGGAAATTGTACTATCTTTGAAGGGATGAGAGAGTGCACAAAAGTGTGCGTACTTGGTCAGTCTATCAACAATCACCATGATGACACTCTTTCCTTCAGACTTTGGTAACCCTGTGATGAAATCCATGGAAACCTCCTCCCAGCATTGACTTGGGATGGCTAATGGTTGTAAAAGACCTGCAGTCTTAATTTTTTCCACCTTATTTTGTTAGAAAACCAAACATTCTACCACAAACCTTTGAACATCAGTTTTAAGGCCATCCCAAAAAAAATCCTTCTTGACTCTATGGTAGGTTTTCAAAAATCCTTAGTGTCGTCCTACTGGAGAGGTGTGAAATTCCAATAGTAACTTTTGTTTGAGTTGGGATCTCTTACATAAATATAAGTGATCTTTGTACCATAGTGAATCATTTTTCCATGTAAATGTATCTGATGCACTGGAATCCTGCTACAACCTTTGAATGAGAGTCCACACTTTTTCGTCATTCTTCCATTCATCCCTTGCTTCTATT
>ML784082.1:87321-114978 GCA_009831015.1 Picea engelmannii | reverse complement strand
GACAACACCAATTCCATTTCCCAAGGCATCACATTCCACAATAAAGGTTTTTTTGAATTCTGGAGTGGTCAAGACAGGAGCTTTGCACATCACCTCTTTAAGTTGTTCAAAAGCTTTAGTTGCCTCTGGAGTCCATGAAAATGCATCCTTCTTATTTAGTGTCGTTAAAGGTGTTGTTATTCTTCCATAGTGCCGAACAAACTTGCAGTAGTAACCTGTCAAACCCAAAAATCCTCTAAGATTCTTCAATGTTTTGGGAATCGACCAGTCCATCATGGCCTTAATCTTGTTAGGGTCTACCTTGACACCTTGATGAGATACAATATGACCCAAATACTCTACCTCCTTCACTCCAAAGAAACATTTGGATGGTTTGGCATATAGTTGTTGCTCCTTTAGTAGTTGTAGCACCTTGTCAACATGTCGCATATGATCTTCCCAAGACTTTTTATAGATTAGTATATCATCAAAAAATACTAACACAAATTTTCGAAGGAAGGGATTGAAAATGGAATTCATCAACCCTTGGAAGGTGGAAGGTGCATTTGTAAGGCCAAAAGGCATGACCAAAAATTTATAATGGCCTTCATGAGTTTGAAATGTTGTTTTTGGGATATCTTCTTCCTTCATTCTAATCTGATGATACCCTGAATGGAGATCTAATTTCATAAAATAGATTGCTCCATGTAGTTCCTCTAACAATTCATCAATGACGGGAATGGGAAACTTATCTTTAATAGTGATCTTGTTGAGCTCTTTATAATCTGGAAACATATGCCATGAGCTATCTTTCTTGAATACCATCACCACTGGTGTAGAGTAAGAACTTTGGCTAGGTCTAATAATGCCAGCCTCTAACATTTCTTCAACCATGTGTTCAATTTCACTCTTCTGGGCGTAAGGGTATCTATATGGACTGATGTTAGGAGGAACACTCCCAGGAATTAGGTGAATTTTATGATCATGATTTCGAGTGGGTGGAAGACCTTTGGGAATATCTTCAAATACTTTGGAATGCTTATCAATGATCCCTTGGAGATCTTGAGGAATAGATGGGTTAGATGTTTGAACATCTAGTGAGGATAGTTGTGCAATAACCCCTTGATGCCCCTTTTTCAATAATTTTGTCATGCCATTAGAGCTTATCACCTTACCGGGTTTCTCTGTGATACCTCTTAACTTAATTTTTTTTCCTTCCAATGAAAACTTCATGAAAAGTTCTTGAAAATTAAAAGCCATTGTTCCTAATGATTGTAACCATTGGATTCCTAGTGCAACTTCGGAACCACCCATGGGTATATCAATCATTGGACTATTCATTACATATTCCCCCATAGTAAGATTGATATTATTTCATTTTCCTGAGAAATTGATAGTTCCTCCATCTGCAATCATTACTTGAAACTTTGGCATTGGATATACAAAGAAATTGAGAGCTTTGGCTAATTTATAGTAAATGAAATTATGAGTACTTCCAGAATCAATTAGGACTATTACCTTTTTCATTTTGATGTATCCTTCAATATTGAGGGTTTGAGGAGTGATAATTCCAACCAATGCATTACATGATATCGTGGGAGTCAACTCTTCAGACGAAATTGCTTCTATGTTTTCATCTTGAGATGGTTCTTGTTCTTGTTCTTCTTCCTCTTCACAATCTATGTAGAATGATTTATTCTCACCACACTTATGTCCCTTACTATACTTGTTGTCACAATTAAAGCATAAACCTTTTTCTTTTCTTTCCTCCAATTGTTGAGGTGTCAACCTTGTAGGTTGAGGTGTTTTAGAAGAAGGAGATATGTTCTCTCTATAGATGTTAGGGTTGGTCCTTCCAGTAGCCATAGCCATATTTTTACTTTCAACATTTCTTGCCACCTTAAATGCATTCTCCAATGATTTGGGTTCCCAAAGGCGAACTTCATATTGAATGTTATCCTTTAAGGCTCCTATGAATACATCAATCAAGTGCTCATATGGAATATTTGTTACCTTTATATTCAATCTTTGGAAGTTCTCAATGTGCTCGGTAACTGAACCCTTTTGCTTGAGATTTATCAATTGGCTAAAGAAGGTATTGCTCCTTATATCCTCATAGTGTGCTATCATTTATTCCATGAAAATTGTCCAAGTGACGAGTGATTTGTGAGAACAAAGCCATCGATACCATACAAATTGATTGGGTTCTAAATATAAAGAAGCAATTCATACCTTTTGTGTATGTGGCACATTATGTAGATCAAAGAATTTCTCCATCTGAAGTATCCATGTGATTAGGTCCTTACCATCAAACTTCCTCATATCGATATTAGGAACATGGTTGGTCTTCAACCCAAATTTGGAGTTTCTCCAGTCTTGATTCACCTTCCTTGTGTCCTCATCATGAATTTCATGGGATGCATTTTCACTTTCAGGTGTCTTCTCTGTTACGAATTTTTTCAATACTTCCATGATCTCCTCTTTTAAACCATCCATCTTTGCCTCCAACTTAGCTTCCATCTCTTGTAGTTCATCTTTTTTTACTATCTTCTTTTGTAAATCATTTATGTCCCTATGCATTTCTTCACCTTCATCAAGAGTACAAGAAGGATTTTCTGGAGGCTTATTTGGTGTAGAAGTTCCCTTTTTGGGTGGCATGTTGGCCAAGTATCACTTTTGAACCTTGATTTTGAGGTGGTTATGATAGATAATATTTATTCTGTTGTATATCACAAGTTTCAGCTCTTCTAGGTATGAAAATTTATTTTATGTAGTTCTCTGATATTTATTCTCTGCAATTCCACATGTCTGATCAAAATTGGATGTGCCAAGTACAATACATTAACTTCCCCACAACTTGTTGATTTTGGGCCTTTCCAGAAGATCTCACTTGTATAGCGTGCCCCGCACAAAATAATTGATAAACAATTATGAAACTTGTACCAAAAATAATACAGACAGTCCACTATCCAATGAAACTAGTTTGACTCAATTTGGATACTCTAGGAAGAAGTTATGATTGTTTTACCTAGAACACCTTCTTGAGACTACTCAATAGGACTAGTTAGATACCCTAGCTTCCACAGGGTGTATCTACAAATTTAAGATGACCCAGAAGCTAAACGTTTTACCACATATACCTTACTACTTTCGATGAATAGCCTCTGAAGTTCAAGTTCTGAAATGTTACAGAAAAAATTTTACAGCGAAAATTCTGCAATGACTCAATTCAGGATGATTCCAGAACCCTATCTTGTATAGGCTATATCTCTGAAAGTATAAGGCCACATGAGATGAAATTTTAACCCAACGTACCTTGTTCCGTCTACTAAATATAATCCAATACGTTCCTTCTGAAACATTGTAGAAACAAAATTATAGAGAAAATTCCAAGGTGTCTCAAATGTAGCAGTGAAACCCCAAGACCTTGAGCTCTGATACCATATGTTAAGAACAAAATATCAATATAGCATACAAAAACATCAGAATAAGTACTCAAATCCTTGAAAAAGAGATAATTTTAGATAATAAGCCTCTTCGAGGGGGAAACCTCATTTTACCCCACATAAATGTTCAAGTACAAGATGATTCCAAATGAAAATGTCTCCTTGGTATATATAGGAGACTAGGAGGTATAATTACAACTAATGGAATAAAGCCGACATAAATAAAATAACATTACTAATGTAATATTCCCCAATTAAGGGGTAACGAGCCAATATTATGGCTTAACAAAGTGTCTGTCTCAAATATAGAAGAAATATTACCCCTTAATCCTAGGAGAGAACCTCAACAGCGCGAAGTGACTATGCCCAAGGAAAATCAAAATGGGAAAACAACTACCGAGACGAATCTCATGGGGAAGAAGGATAGGAATATAAGTAAAAAGAGGGCTAAGATCAACAGGCTATAGAGGGTTCCAGAGGGAACCTCTCAGAAAGAAAATTTGAAAAATTGGAGTTTCACCGAGATATCAGAACAACGACATGGGTCACTTCGCCATGGCAAAGAAATATAGCCGTTGTAAGATGATATATCCATTCGACTACTTCGAACGGATCAAAAAGCATTGATAGCTCATCACCAGAACATTAGACTGTGCCATAAAAGATGGAACAAGATTCGTTACAAATGATCCGTTACAAAGTTACTTGCTTATTCCATCGCACCATGAACGGAAGACACTTTTGCTAATTTCGAATTTGAGTCCGCGAGCTACATGAATTGTGAATAGTGATTACTCCACCATTACTCTCTACCCTATTACAGTACCTATGTTACTTTAAGAACCCGAGATATTGATCATGAGTGTATATGTCCAATGAATTTAGCACTATTGAAGAAACTGTAAGAGAGGTACTTGGTAGCCTCAGAGCTGAAAGAGTCATGTCGGAGAGAGTATTGTCTACAAGTTTATAGGAATCATCGACGAGAGGAGTGAAAGCCTCCCTGTCGACTGCTTGAGAAGGAACATCCCAAACCAACGTAGAAAGAAGAACCAAACATAAATATGATATGGCCAACGTGAATTTGGTTCCATCCATCCTACCTACTTACATACCACCTCTGAGCAGTGTGATCAATAGAGACAGTATGCCTAGAGACTTTGAGTGCACTCTAGTCAATGTGTACCTGCCAAAAGGGGTACGCGCGGTCCGCATAGATCAAGACAAGATTGCAGCATTGAATTTTAGTGACTTAAACCTGGGGGATCGTAAAGTTTACAACATGCTTTCCCCATACAAGTACCTAACCAGAACCAAGGGAAAGAATTCAAAGATCATCCCTCAGCAATGGACGATGAACCTTGCGCAGTCCACTCTGCTCAACGTTATGAAGATACCACACTTTGGCATACACCAGGGGGTGAATGCTTGTGTGAAGCTGCTACTGGTGAGTTACCATGCAGGATACTTATGGTTAAACCATCGCATAACAGTTGATCCAATGTTGATCAATCAGATCATTGGGCTTATCATGGAGGGCCCTGATCCCCATGATTACTATCCTGGAAAGACCGCGGATCACGCTCTTTCTCAAAATATCAAAGAATCTTATGACAATGTTGAGAAAGTCATGCGAGGCTACAAGGTAGCTTCTATTGGAAGTGGCGAAGTGCACCTTGCCTGTCAACTGATCGTAGGAAAGTTAGTACGTAAGAATCGACCCACGCAAGTATCTGTCTTTGTAGTCAACCTTGCAAGGAAGTGCGCAGAGGGACTACAGATGAAATGGGTGAATTACTTGGTGAATCAACTAGAAATTGACTGCAGAGAAGCCCAGGATCAGGGGCATGAATTCTATTTTAGCTGGCTATTGATACTTATAGCTTTTGTTGCATGGGAGCTACCAGAAGGTGCAACCTTCTCGGACATCGATCCCTTTAAACCACTATCTGCGAAGTTCAATACACTGTGGTACTCGAATGATATCAACAAGCAGTGGAAATCCAATGTCATCTTCCATACCTACTACACCCAGTTGAATCTCACCATCCAGTCCGAGTCTTGCATGACCCTGAATACTTTACATAGGTTCCATCCTTTGATGAAGTTCAGCACGGACCACCATTTCATATATATTACAACACACACTAATGAGCACAAGGAACAACTTCAGTCTTATTATAAGCTGGCAGAAGAAGACTTGGAGGAGGTCATCAAGGAATGGTCAACAGACCTCCTTATTTTAGCAGACCCCACAAAAATGTTCGACATCGACATCCCAGAAGCTGCGCAGGATACACCTGGGCCCAGTAAGACAAAGAAACCAAAGAATATGAAGACGGTTGAGGAAGTCCAGGATATAGACAACCTATCTATGAGGACGAATTCCATTACACCAGACCAAGGAGGTGATGGTGAAGACTTAGAAGAAGTCGAAGAAAGACTAGAAGATGAAGTAGAAATCATAAAGAAGAGGAAGGGTTCACCTTCAGAACCTTCCTCCTGAAAGAAATTGAAATCACCCGTAACTAAGATGTAGACCATGCTCACTCTAGATGACTTCAGTTTCCTCATCGTAGCTATGAATGAAGATATAGAAGAGATAGAAGAAAAATAGGAAGCTAAGAAAGAGACAATGTACAATAGAATTGAGATCGAGCTCCAAGGAGTGCAGCAGGCACTTCAGTCTAGTCACACAATCTCCACAGTGCCTCTCCCAGAAGGAACAACAGAAGAGGGAGATGAACCAATTCAACTCCGTAAGATTGTTGACACAGTTGAAGTACACCTTTCGAAAGCACAGGAAGAAATAGCCCAGGCCACCCAATTTTTAAATCAAGCACAGGAGGAAATCATCGAACAACGTCGAGCTGCGCAACAAGATAAGGACACTCTCCAAGTGAAATTTGAAGAAGATAGAGCGAAGATCCAAAAAGAGAAAGAGCAGTTACTCGCGAAGTAGATCGGGATTGAAGAATCAGTCAATAGAGCATTTCACTCTATAACCGTCTTAGATAAGAAGGCATAAGACCCCATAAAACACCAAGTGATGAAGCTTGTTGAAGTTATTCAACAACTTCAACAAGGAGTCATGGAATTAGAGCTTCAGACCATACCAAGTACCCCACAAGAAGTGTGCGACCAGAGAGAAATGATTGTCCAGAGCAGAGTAGAAAGGATTAAAGAACTCACTGAGGAATGCAAATAGTTAAGTAGCAGAAGTGTGCAAATATATGAGAACCTAACCAAGAATCCAGAATTGCATGAATTGGAGTCGCAGCTCTAGGAGGCAAAGCATGAAGCCAAAAATCCAGAAGTGCAGTTGAAGGCCCTATCACCCGTAGAGAGAATGAAGCGGTCTCACAAGCAGTCCACCACCTAGTAGTACATCCATATGATCCAGAGAAAGGTAATGGAAGTAACTCAATAACTTCAACCTGTGTAGGATAAGGCATGTTAGCTATTTACAGAGATTTAGAGCCAAGGAACAGAGCTAGAGTAGGTCGTAAATTCAGCACAACAATGCCTAGAAGGGCCAGTGAATGATGCACTCATCTAGGAGTTCGCTGAGCAAGAGGCTATGGCACAAAAAGAGGTCAAAGAAGCTCAAGCCAAGCTCAAGGCATTCGAAGCAGAAGTGATCAGACCTGAGTGACTCAGGATGAGTCACAGGTGAGTGTTGGGGGCTTGTTGGCCCTTGACCAAGTTTTGAGGAACACTTGGTCATATTTGACCATTTTGGGGACTTTGACAGCCTGTCAAAGATGAAACGCAAAGAGAAGTGGAGATTGCGGAGATAAACCCCATTTTTGGGTCCTTTTTGGGTTTTTGGGAATATGTAATGGGAAAGGGATGTTGGCCCGTAGGTTTACCCATGCTTAGGCCCACTTTTGTAATGTATAAATAGATATCTAGGTGATGCAAGTAAAGGAGAATATTAGCCAAGGGCTTAGTTCTAGAATTTATCTATGTGATTGACTTGCAGAGCTGAGTGCAAGTGTCGTAAGTGTTGAGTGCGCAGATTGTAAGGAGGCTCTGTGCTAGATCTACTCAAGGAAGGAGGATTTGGTGAGGTGAGCACAGATCTCTTATCCTATGTGGAGTAGGATTTTGATAGCTTTGTGCTGTAACCAGATTGACTGAAGCTAATATAGAAGAAGATTTGGTGGACATAGCCCCAGGGTGGAGGTGAACGACGTAAATACTGTGTGTTGTGCTTTGTGCTTATTCTTAGATGTTTTGTATTTCTAAGTGCCTAGATGTGATTAAATAGACTTGCTTATGCTTAGTGATAAATATGTATATGAATGCTAAATCCGAAGTTTATGAATATGCTAAATGCTTGGTCTACCAGATCTGATTTGTCTTGTTGTTGCTAAGTGCTAAAATAACCTAGAACTAAGTGAATGTTGCGATGCTCTTTTATGTCGGTGAAGTATATCTAAGTGGAATATTGATGAATGACGTATTCTAAGTGATTTGTAAGTGATATAATCACATATATGTGTCCCAGTTAAGGTTGCAGACACCTTGTTATCGGGTAAATCAGTAGATGCGGACATGAACTAATCCCCCTAGATCCACCTGGATCTAGAACAAAATGAGATGGAACAAGACGCTTCCCCTAAGTTGTGATCATTGAGTTTTACTACCAAAAATAGGAATAGATAACATACCTTATGAATCACTTCCTTATATCTTTGTTGTCCCTAGTTCACTTCAGTGCTCTTGTAGAATCGGATCTATGATAATACAAACCAACCAACATGAAAGCAATAATAGTAGAATTCAATGACAACCTAAACATGTGATCAAGGAATCATGTAATAAAATACTAATCATTTTATGGGAAAGAAACGTGTCACCGTATTATATTAATGAAAAGTGGAAGTTAAAACCGAATTGCCTTGATGTCACAAGTTCCCTTTTAGTGGTCCTCGTCCCAACACACTCATACACTTACTCCAAAATTCGCATGAAGATAATCCACAAAAGATTGATGGACAAATGGAGGCCTCAAGCATCACTAAGAATAGGATTCTTCACACTATCTTTAGTCTATTCTCTCATCCATTATCTGCTTGATCTTGCTCAACTGTTCTTAACCTTTTCCATGAGAAGCCCATGATTATATAGGAGAAGGTGAAATGGTTAAAAGGATGAGGATGATCCCACCAAATCAGAGAGACCATTAGGATCACAACCATACGAACGCCACCTCACATTCTAGAAGATTCCCCTTCTAGAAAATTCATGAAATATCTTTCCTCTTTTATCTTTGGAATGTTGTTGCACCTTGCCTATACAGTAGCCTGTGAAAATCCCATGGGCCAGCTATAGGGAAGCCTGTGGAAATGATGGATTTCTGCACTGTGTAGCATGGGCAAACTGTGGACCCTTTCTAAAAAGCATCTTTTTAAGGTAGGAAAGAAGCTAATATTCTTAGGCAAAATCCATGTTGGGAGCCTGAACACATGTCTGTGATGTCATCATTTAGAATGACCAAAATAATGTGTAACACACATGAGTCTTGCAACCACCCTTGCCTTTACATCAGGTGAGACTTCATATGCTTCCCAAGTGTTACTGAAAGGGCCAGTAGTTAGGGTTTTGTCTGTGCGTTGTTGTAGCGTTGAACCTTGGGTCTACCCATATGCCAACAAGGCTTTTGCCTCTTAATCTCATCTTCAATTTATCTATCCTTTTCTTCAAGGCTACATTCTCCTTTTTAAATTGATCCATTATTTTAGCCTTTTCTTGCATCTCTTTCTTCAATTTCTCTATGCTCCATTTTATCACTTTGATTTATCCTTCTTTCAAGACAACTTGTGACATAGCCTGGACACGTCCTTCAGTGTTTGGCCCAAATTCTGCAACAAGAGGTACAAATACAACCTTTTTTAACCATTATGTCTGCTCTTGTGACCACCTCACCTTTTCTTTTTCTATATTCAATGCCCTAGCTTTGTAGTCCAATGCCTCTTGATGAAGTGTTTCATTTTCCTGTTCTAGAGCAACCAATTCTATTGTTTGTGGATTCTCTGTGGTAGACATTTTCAATTTCTTCTTCAATCTTTGAATTAATTTTTCATTTTCATCCAATGAGGATTTCACCCCTTGGGGGGCTTCTCATTCCATCCTCTTGACATGAGTCTGCCAAGCTCTACTAGATGATTTTTCTTGCCTCAATTTCCATTCCAATTTCACTTCATAAGATGAAATCTTTGAATTCTTCAATCTTAAGCTCAGGTAATCATAATACAACATATTACTGGTATTGTTATGGAATTTGACCTTGTCTGGAGCATTGATGTTGTCCTACCTTATATTTATCTCAAATATTTTTTCTTCATTTTCCACTACAATGTTAAAGGTCCTCTTCTCAACATCCCTTACTATGAACAAAGAAGATTTATGCTGAGAAATATTTTCCACTTCAGGGACTAAATCCCTCATCTCACCCAGAGCTATGTTTCCCGTCTCAGCATAATGTTTTTCCAAGTCTTCTTTAGATTGATAATTTTCCCCAGATGTTTTATCAAAGATGTGTTTCTTTCTACTAAAGTTTCTTGAGATTCCGTCACTTTGGAGTTTTCTTTCCTCTTCAATCTCTACAGTGCTAGTGCCACTTTCCACCATATCTAGATTTACTTGTTCTCTGAGTTCTTCCTCCTCTAAATCCATTATATGTGGGGACTATGTAATATTCATCTTCTTAGTAGCAATATTTTGATCACTGATGCCTATGGCCTCTAAACTACTTCTCTTGCTGTAAACACTCATATTAGGAAATTTGACTATCGGTTTTTGATGAGATTGTTGTGTTTGACTTTGTTGCAGGGTTTTCTCCACTTGTTGTGTTTGAGATGGTTGCAATATTGCTTCCATATTATCATAGACTTCTAGGTTTTCCAGCTTATCAAAACCCTCAACCTATTCATGCTCATAAGGGGCATGTTTTTTCATCAATATTCTCTTGGATATGATTTGGTGTGGATCATATATTATTCCCTGTAGCTATGCAAAACCAAAATCCTTGAGCTTTGCTTGAATCTGAGTTAAGCATGATCTAGTTTTGAAAATGAAGAGGCCAATGATAAAATGAAATTTGAGGTTCGAGGATTTTCACAACTTCAGGAAATGATCTGTCTTAGATATAATTCTTTGCCTGATGAATTAAAGGGAAAAGAATCTAGGGGTCAGAAAAATAGGCAATAGATAGGGGGATTCATGACAACCATAAACCCATATTACTGTTGAGTGCATGAATAGTACCCAATCCCCCACTTTGATCTCTAGATTTGGTTGTAGATAGCTCCTCGTGTCATCCAAAACACTAGGTAGGATGGTGTTGAAAATCAAACTGTAAATTCTCGACATGACTTTGTTGATGAAGATGAGAAGTGTAATCCTCTTACATTCAGTTGATATGAATGTTTCTTCAAGAAATTCTCTCTTATTGGTTTCCAGGAAAATATTCAGCAAATAGTTGTAATATATGAAATGCCTTAGAGAGTGAAAATTCACTAGTTGTTTGTGGATATTATCAGCTATGAATTGATCAAATTGTATGTGGACTAATAGACCAAACTTTGACTTAAAAAATGTCAAAAGTAAACTGCGGATGAATTTGACAACATGTTTTTCATTGTCTAGACCTAAGACTTGACTCAAAAGGGAACATACCCATTGGACTTCAATAACCATTATACTCACATTCATTGGCAAAGACAGACTCTCTGAAAAATGTTCTGGTTTGACAATTGTCTGTAAAAATAGATCTCGTACTTTTGATGGACATTCTATATATACCATAGTTTTTCTTCATTGAAAGGTTTGGACATTGCAAAGAAGGATTATGGTATACCGATGGAATCATGAATTGACAGACTCTCTACCCTACACATGGCCTGAGATCCTTGTTTATTCATGAAAACTCTTTCTTCATGTGAATACTGTTCGATGCACCAACCTATAAATTTAGGAAAGGGGAAAGTGATTTCGACAACATAAGGGACTCTAGTGGCCTGGGATATTTCAAGGAATGGTATACACCTTCCTACATTATAAGACAGGTTTCTTTTGGACACAAAGATGGGGGAAATGGTGATTTTGGTATAAAAAACGTCTGAATATCGATCAGTTAGGGCTTCGTCGTTCACCACAAGGTATTTCATTGTTACTGAGGTTATGATATGATCCATGGTTGTGATAAATAATACCTGGAAATGAGCAGAAATGGCGTGCAATTGGCATAATGTTGAGATGTAGTTGAACGAGGGTGGTCGCGCCAAGTTTCAAACGGTCCAATGTTCGAAAAATAATAAAATAACCAAAGAATTCCCTTTTATACTTTTCCAAATTTTGGGGGCATGAGGAAGTGGTTTGGGGAAACCCGTTTTCCACCACGAAATACACCTGGTGGCACGACGTCTCCCCAAAAAAACCACGGTTTAAATTTCGGCCCGCTTTACAAAATTATCCTTCATGCAGTTTCTCCCCCCAAAATTATCCTCAACTGTCGATATGGAGAGTTCACGATCTGCAACGTGTCGAGCCCCATCACTTAGTGCTCCTACCAGCTTTAGTTGTTTCCCTGCCAAATCTAGTCCCTCCCCTAGTTTATCAGTATTCCAAACCAATTTAGCGCCTCGCTAGATCCTGAAATATTGATTTCACATAAAACATTTAATGGTGACTAATAGAGGCAAAGACTTGATCAAGAAGGATCATTCAAAGCGACAAGGTTGCAGGAAACTATGCCTGAGCCTGCTCCAAGAGGACATTTTCCAGAACTAGGGGAATCTATCATTTTTTACCCCAAGATTGAAGGTTTCAGGCCAGAAAATCATCCTATCACCGACTTGTTGGCGCTGATCCTAATCCAAATTGTCCCTCCCAAGGTGACATCCTCTTAGCACTAGTTTGTTCGATGAGTTAAAATGGAAGAGAATGTCGCTACTTCATATGGGAGTCCCCATACTCCCGTTACAACTACTACTAGAGGGGTCATTATACCTCCTCCCCCACTTTCTCCTGTCAGGACCATAGTTTTCTCGACACTCAGGACTTCGGGCAGTGGTTTGATCCATTTTACATCTTCAACGATTATTTCTCTCACTCAGAATGTGACATGAGCTCCCTTCTCATATGGGATGCCCAAATTTGACATGAATTCAGTGCTTACTTACTCTACTTTACAGACCATGGGTCTAGGGGCAGGTAGCTTTAACTCTCCCTTGCAAGGATCATCCGTGCGAACTACTGCCCCTTTTAATTCTATCCCTTATGGTGGGGGTCATATACCTCCTCTGTCCCCTTCACTTGGTGGCACATTCCAACAACCAATCGGGCCTAACGCTAATTATTTTGTTTAGTGGAGGAAGTTTGGGACCTTCATCCTATACAACATCAGTGGGATCTATGTTGTTCTCTTTGTTTGGTTTGTTCGGGAAAAATGCCTTTTCTTCGGTCGCTTTCCTGACTGGGGGAAACCCCATATTTGGTCAATAGAACCTCGTGCAAGGTACCATTCCTTCACAGGGAGTGACGACTAAAGTATACTCCACATAGGGTCTTTAGAATCCTTGGCAAGGATCGTTTCCCTTGCATGGAATGTCGATTGGGGGAAATCGTTTCCATACTCAATGGAACCCCTGGCAAGGTGCAGTACTTATGTTGGGCGAATCATATGGGGGAATCCCTAACCGAGGTCCTTGGAACACAACACAGAGATAAATCCCTGCGTAGGCTATGTCATCCAATTTCAGGAGTGTAACGTCCCCAACCACCAACAGGTCGTGCAACACCACTACTCGGACACTTCACTTAGCTTTGATACCAATTTGTAACATCCCCAACCACCAACAGGATGGGCCATGCCATAGAGGAACATACATATATATATATAACATGCATTTCTAATGAATTTAAAACAAATAACACAAAATTATTGCTACCATACAAACTCAAATGGAACTGATAGTAAGTCCAACATGAAACGAAATAGATGATAACATTTTGAGAATCACAGACATGCATAACATACATAATTAAGCATGGAAATGATACTTATCTTTTAACTAGAGAAAAACCACCAATTGCGTGCATACCTTCCACGAACCTCAGAGACTTAGACCACACTGCTCATCACTCTCAGCAATGGGTCAAACCTGAGCTGGGACTAAACTCCATCGGGGATGGGATTCCTAGGCTAGGAAATATCAATAGGAAATTCACACAGTTTAAGATGAAGGATTATCTCCCAGGAGCCACTTACGCCCACTGCTCACAGACTCTCATTCCCCACATGCATGTCCCACCCTAGGAGTATACACTTTCACTATCACATTGTCCATCAACTTTTACACCTCCCTTACCTTGGGCTTAATCAACAGGCCAGACCAGAATTCTCAGAGCTCTATAGTAGCTACGAAACTCCCTCCAGGTGAACTCACTTCCTCAGCACACTCTCTCACCTGGAGAGAGTTGCTCACATGCCTGACAACCTACCTCTTCAACCACGGGCTTGACAAACTTCCTCTTCAAACCACAATAGATAATTCGAGTAAGGAAAGGGATGATTCAGTAAATTACAGAGGTGCACAATGGCCATGGCCTGAAAAATGGTAGAAATGGCTGGTTGCGTGCTTTATAAGCATGTGAGTGAACTCGTGATGCGATATGGGGAAAAATGGTCTAGTATAGAGAAGATGATGAGAGCGTGAGTCCCCAAACTATCTGTGCATGAACCTACCTGCGTGAGTGAGGTCGTGAGTTCCTTCTGTCCCCCGTCCCCCAACAACAAGAATTTCCCCTTTAAATCTACATGTTCCTAAGCTAACACCTGTCACTCATGAAGCACGTTCCTTTCCCTTTGGAATTCACCTATCCTCCCCCCAGGAACTTAGGATAAAAACATATCCTTTTAAAAATATTTTGGAATAATAATAAATTATCATTCTCTTGGACTTAAGCCCTTAGGCTTAGCCTCTCTTTCCAACCTATCATCCCCCTCTCCCTTACCCATCCTAGTGGAGTATAGTCCCCCATTCTATTTTATCATGGTCGATATACATGCAACGATGTTTTTATATTAATAATATGAATATTTACATGTACAAAATAGGCTCCTGGCCTTTAACACCTAAGCTATCCGACCTACTAGCACATAATCCTACCAACTTATAATTTCCCGACTCACTAGCCTACAAAACATGTTTACAATTCATAATACAGCTAGGGCTCGTCCTAGGGATATTACAATCCTGTCCCCTTATTTTTTCACTGTCCTCAGTGAAACTTATTTACACAGCATGAACAAGATTTTCCAAATCTTCAAAAAGATGTGGGTATTCAGCCTGCATAGCATCCTCATGTTCCCATTTCACGTCCCCAGGACTGTACCAAGAACACTGGACCTTTACAAGCCCTATGGTTTGATTCCAGAGTTGTTTTCTCTTCTGGTCCAATATGTGCATCAGCTGCACTTGCAAGACGCCTTCTTTCTCCACCTGAATCACATTCCAATCAATAACATATTAGCATCAGGTATATATTTCTTAAGTAATGAAACATGAAACATATTATGTACAGTCATGGATGCAGACAATGCAAGCATATATGCAACTGGTCCAATCCTTTCTAGGATTTCAAATGGCCCACAATATCTGGCTGCCAACTTGGAATAGTTTCCCAGCTTAGGGAACTTCTGTTGGCTTTCAATTTCAAGAAAACATGATCACTCACTTTAAAATCCCCATGGTTTCTGTTCTTATCAGCGTAAATTTTCTTCTTGTCTTGGGCAACCTTCAAATTATGCTTAACCTTCAACATTTTCTCTTCCATTTCCTTGAGCAACTCTGGCCCAACCATTTCCCTATCAGCTGGGTTGTCCCATCTTATTGGTGTGTTTCACTTTCTTCCATAAAGTGCTTCAAATGGGCTCATCTTCAGTGATGATTGATACCCATTGTTGTAGGAAAATTCTACCAAGTGTAGGTAGTCTTCCCATTTAGATGGTTTTTCTATCACATAGATCCTTAGCATATCTTCTATCACTTGTTTCACCCTCTCTATATTCCCATTAGACTCAAGATGATAAGAAGTGTTGACATTCATATTCATTCCAAACCCTTTGAATAACCCCGTCTAGAACTTTGAGGTAAATTTTGGGTCTCTATCAGACACAATTGTCTTGGGAATACCATGCAATCGTGCTACTTCCCCTGTATAGATATTGACAACATTAGCTGCCTTTTGAGTACTATTCAATGGAATAAATTTGGTAGATTTTGTAAGCTTATCCACCACCACCATGATGGAATCATGTTGCTTATTGTTCTGGGTAATCCTGTGATGAAATCCATTGTCACCACTTCCCACTTCCACTCAGGAATGGGTAATGGTTGTAGCAACCCTGTTGGGTGACGATGTTCATCTTTGATCTTTTGGCACTCCATACATATGGCGATGTATTCTTCAATTTTCATCTTCATACCTGGCCAAAAGTAATGGCTCTTTACTGCTGCCATTGTTTTTTGATATCCAGGGTGCCCAACATAAGGCACATTATGCATTTCTTTCAAGATCATAATTCTCAATTCCTAGAAATTAGGTACATAAACTCTATTTTTGTACAGTAGTGTTCCATCAGCTTCGAATTTATAATCTTCCACTTTCTGTAGAATCTTACCTTGTTGTATCTTTGTCACCAATTCCATGTACTGCAAATATGCATTTGCAGCTTCCAAAATTCTTCCTTCAATATCAGTATGATACATGCTAATGGTCGTAGCATGTAGTTCATGCACTCTTTTGCTGAGTGCATCATCCACTTTGTTCTCCTTTCCTTTGATATGATTGATATCAAATTCGTACTCACAAAGGAATTCCACCCATCTACTTTTCCTAGAATTCAAGGTTGGATTATCAAACAAATATTTCATACCGTTATGTTCTATCCTCAGTTCAAACCTCTTTCCCATGTGGTAATGTCTCCATTTCCTTAGAGCGTTCGCTATGGCTACCAACTCCAAATCGTGAGTTTCATAGAGACTTTCATGCTCTTTAAATTTTATGGACTCATAACATATTACAAACCCATTTTGGTTGAGGATTTCCCCTAGTCCTTCTTTGCATGCATCTGTACACACTACAAAATCTTCATTTCGATCTGCAATCCTCAGGATTGGAGCACTGGTTAACAACTGCTTCAATTGATGGAATATTTTCTCACATTCTTCTGTCCATTGAAATTTCTTCTCCTTCCTTTGCAAGGAAGTGATGGGGTGAGCTATCATTGAGAACCCTCCAATGAACCTTATGTAATATCTAGCTAGACCCATAAAGGATCTGAATTCCATCACATTCTTCGGTGTTGACCATTCTCTGATGGCTTCTATCTTCTTAGGATCCATGACTATCCCATCTTTTGAAATGATGTGTCCCAAATAATGGATCTACTTTTGATAGAATGAGCACTTTCTCAATTTGGAATACATTTGGTGCTCTCTCATCACTTGCAAAACCATCCTCAAATGATGTGCATGCTCTTCCTCTGACTTGGAATACAACAAGATGTCATCCAAAAATACTATGACAAACTTCTCTAGATATTCTCTGAATACACCATTCATTAGGCACATGAAAACAACGGGTGCATTTCATAACCCAAATGGCACCACTGTGAATTCATAATGACCATACCTTGTTCTAAAGGTGGTCTTGTTGATGTCTTCATCGTTTATCCTTATCTAGTGGTACCCTGACCTGAGATCTATTTTTGAAAATATCTTGGCATCCTTCAACTGATCAAAGAGATCATCGATCCTTGGCAAAGGGTACCTGTTCTTAATAGTCACTTTGTTCAACTGTCTGAAATCGATGCAAAATATTAATGTCCCATAATTATTCTTCACAAACAAGACTGAGGCATCCCAAGGTGACACACTTGGGTGTATATACCCCTTCTTCAAAAGTTCTTCAAGCTACAATTGCAGTTATTTCAACTCTGGTGTACTCACTCTGTAAAGAGTTTTTGACATTGGAGCTACTCTAGGCATCAAGTTTATAGAGAAATCAATATCTCTCTTTGCGGGTAGTCTGGGTACCTCCTAGAATACATCTTCAAAATATTTTAATACTGCATGGTCTTCAATATTTGACACCTTATCCTTAGGTTCTTCTTCCATATGAGATGTAAATATTTAGCATCCCTTCCTATAACACTTCTTCAGTTGCGTTGCTGAGATTTATCTGACAGTAACTTCCCTTGGGATTACCTGCACTTTCCTTGGGTTTCCTTCCTCATCTAGGTAAGTGAATTCCTTTTTATGACAGTCTAAGATAGCATGGTGTTGGTCCAATGAATCCATCCCAATTAGACATTCATAGGAACCTAAAGGTAAGATGTTCAATTCAGCCCTTGTGCTCAATCCATTCATGTCCACTAGACAGGACTTAACCAACTCAACAACCATTCTCTTGGCTCCTATAGCCAACTACACTAACCAAGATTTTCCATGATTTCCTCTTGGAAAATGAAAACTTTCCACTATTCTAGGATCTATATAACTATGACTAGCTCCTAAATCAATTAAAATAGTAATGGTTTGGTTGTTGATCATACCTTCCACTTCAATCATATGTGACTGATATTTTTCTTGCTTGTTGTTCAGGGCTGCATAGATCCTCGGTACACTTCTTCCCATGTACTCCACTTTTTATTCCTGTTGAACATTGTGGACAACTCTCACCTTGTCATTTATGTGGGGGCAATCTCTGTACCTATGATTTCCTTTACAACCCCAACATTCCATAGGTGGTTGTCTTTGCATTTGCCCACCTATTTCAGCCTTCCTAGGCTCTCTAAAACTTGTCTGTCCTTGAAGGCTATTTATGAAAAAGGATGTCTTAGTTCCCTTCTTCCTCTAATCCATCTTGAATTTCTTCTTGTCTTTCCAAGCCTTCCAGAAAGTGGGCTTTTCTTTTTGCTTCTCATATAAGCATTTTCCTCTCCTTATAGTTTCTTCCATAGTTTTAGGATCATCATACTGAATCTTGTCACTAATGGGAGATGGTAGTACACTCACATACCTTGAATTTTGACAGTCTCATCTTTTATGAAAGGGAAAACTTCAGTAATTCCAAAAACCTTCGTTCATATTCATCAATGGTCATGCTACCTAGCTTGAGTTCAAAGAACTCTTTCATCTTTTTGTCATAGTATCTCTTAGTCAAGTATTTCTTTTTGAAACACTTCTTGAATTACTTACAAGTAACATTTTTATCTTTAATGTGTTGAACCTACACAAGTTGATCCCACCACATGGATGCCTTTCCTTTCAATTGATACATTGCAATTCTTCCTTCTGCATGAGAGGAATAATTCTACAGTTGGAAATATTTCCTCATGCCAAGAAGCCATGTCTTAACACATTCCTCCTTTTTGTGCTCTCCATCAAATGTAGGAGGTTTAATCTTGTTCATTTCACCCTTTAGTTCATCCACTCTAGATCTCCTATGCTTTCTGATAGGAGATGGGCTTGAACTATTGTGTGTCCTCCTCTGGGAGGGCCCTTTGGAGTGATGATGGTGTCTTCCAACACTCCTTGATTTCCTCTTTTCATCAGGAGACCCGTGACTTCCTGATTTACTGGAGTGACTCTCCTTATCCAATTTGTTTTCTATCCTTTCTAGGCTCTGTATCAACTTTATGTTGAATTCTCCTTGTTCTTCCCTGGATTTCATGAGCTTTATGTTATCTGCTCGATGAGTCTAGACATATTTCTGCAATCTTTCAATTATTTTAAACATGTCTCCCCCCTAATATATATCTTCTACATGCCCATTGGAGTTTGATCCTTCAACTCCCAAATGGACATCCATTCCTTTAGCTTCATTTTCTGAACTGAAAGAATTTCGTGCCTCCTGCATTTTTCTACACTACGTGGCAATTCGGTTCAGTTTTGACAATTGTTAATTATGAAAACACAATGTGCAGTCAACCGAAATTTGTCAAGCCATCAGTCCTTAACAAATTCCACAGTATTCATAAACCAATCTGATTCAAGAAAACTTTCATATTTCATTTTGCATCTCTCGAGCAATAAAGAATCCCCATAGATCTTTTCTTTATGATCTCTTCTCTATTCTTCAATAATAATTTATTTATTTTTCCGGGTACTAGCCCCTTTCTCTTAGCCCCAACCCATGCGACCATGGGCTGTGGATAAGATCTATATCGATTGACACTTATTCAAAACTTTAGGCCTTCGGCTTCAAAAGTTTTCAAAGAACATCACTACAAATCTCTCGGAGTTCTAAATTAACGAACTTGCAAAGTTGGGTGGATCAATAGTCCATGACTACCCAACATCCAATGGCTGACACCCACTATGGAACTTTAGGAATTTGAGCTCCGAGACTTCGAAGGATTTCACATTCGCACACACCCAACACCCCGAACCGTTAATCTATGAACACTTCCATATCATGTTTGGTGACGTCATTACGTCTCGTCACCTTGGCATTATGATACTTTAGAAATTTCTTCCTTTAGTTCCCTTATGAAATATTCTTCCAGAGTGTGAAGTCTTCGGACTTCAAAACTGGCGCCACGCGTCTACTGGGACCCAGAGTTTCCATACTTGAACTGAGATACGAAATAGTCACATCACTTAACACCTTTCAAATTGTGGGGGCATGCATCCACTATTTGGAGTAACCTTCCTTTCATCCCACAATTCCTCTGACACTAACAGGTAACCCCCTGGGAAAACCTTGGTTTGGATTGCGGGACCACCCTCAGAAATTAATTCCCATGCAATTTCGATCCCCACAATTCCTCCTAGCCATCAATCTAGATGTATTTTGATCAACACCAGTGTGGGCCCATCGACCTTTAACTATGTTATTTAACCTCAGGGCCCACATAGTACAACTGTCAACATTCTAGGTGGGGGAACATGGCAGGTATAGGAGAGGTCCATGTCACCTCCAGGTGATGTCATCATGACTCACCACTTTGGCTCTTCGAGCTTCAGAGATTCAAACTTTAAGAGTTTCAACTCCTCTACGCTCGCTTTTTCCCAGAGCACTTTCCCCTAGATTTCACGATCTACTGACGCATGTCCTCCTTCATGATCAATGGTTATGAGTGACTTCGACACTTCGAGCTTCAGGAGTTTAAAAATCAAAACATTTGCTTCCACTCGAAGTACATGATATCTTGATGTGTGTCTCCCCCCTTGATCTGACGACCACTATCCACTTCATCTTTTTGGGCTTCGGGAGTTTCAGACTCCTACACACTCGTTCCTCCTGGAGTGCTCTCACCTGAAGTTCATAATCTGTCGACGCGTGTCCTTCGCAATGGACAGTTGCGATCTACTTCTTCTTTCAGGACTTCGGGAGTTCGTCACACTCCACACTTGAAATCCTCTGATGTGACTTTCCCCGAAGCCTCGGATCTGTTAACATGTACCCATCTGGAAACCAATGACCAGGATCTACTTCGGCTATTTCAGTTTCTCCTCAATCATAGAACTTCTAAGGTGCTCTCACTCTGGAGTTGTGGATCTTGCACCACCTGTCAAACTAGATCAGATGACTGTCAATCCTTTCCACTCAGATCCGACAGCTTGGGATCTATTTCCTCCTCAATGCTCTCCTTTGCTTTCTTGGACACAGATATAATGGTCCAAACTCCTTCCAACAACAGATCTGACGACTTCTTTTGCTCCTCCTAAGCTTTGTTTCTCGAACCCCTTTCTCCTTAGAGGGTTTCTTTGACACTTAGTCAAATTTCAGATCTGTGCACTCCTTGAAATAGATCTTCGTGTCCCTTCATGAGAAAACTCAATCTATTTCTCCCGCGATTTTTTAGTCAAATACTTTTTCGATGCACTCCTTGCACCTAGGGGTGCTCTGAACCTCAAATTTTGTCCCTTTCAACAAAAAATCACTCTGAAAGATTTATCTCGTTAACAACTAACATGGCCCATCCAGGCTTAGTGTTGAAACCATGGCTTTGATACCAATTTGTGGCATCCCCAGCCACCAATGGGCCGAGAAACACCACTACTCAGAAACTTCAATTAGCTTTGATACCAATTTGTAACCTCCCTAGCCACCAACAAGTCGGTCCATGCCACATAGGAGCATACATATATATATATATATATATATATATATATATATATATATAACATGCATTTTTAATGGATTTAAAACAAATAACACAAAATTACTGCTACCATACAGACTCAAATGTAATTGACAGTAAGTACAACATGCAATGGAACACATGATAACATTTCAAGAATCACAGACATGAATAACATACATAATTAAGCATGGAAATGATACTTATCTTTCAACTGAAGAAAAATCACCAATTTCATGCTGACCTTCCACGAACCTCCCAGCCTTAGACCACACTTCTCATCAATTTCAATAGTGGGTCACCCCTGAGTTGGGACTAAACTCCATCGGGAAAGGGATTCCTAGGCTAGGCAAGATCAATAGTAAAGTCACACAGTTTAAGAGGAAGGATTATCTCCCAGGAGCCACTTATGCCCATTGTTCATGGACTCTCATTCCCCACATGCATGTCCCACCCCAAGAGTATACACCTTCAGTACCACACAGTCCATTGACTGCTCCACCTCCCTTACCTTGGGCTTCAACAATAGGCTGGACTAGAATTCTCAGAGCTCTGTAGTAGCTACAAGACTCCCTCTAGGAGAAATCACTTCCTCAACACACTCTCTCACCTGGAGAGAGTTTCTCATAGGCCTGAAAACCTGCCTCTTCAACCACATGCTTGACAAACCACCTCGTCAAACCACAATAGCTAAGTTGAGTAAGGAAAGGGACGAATCAGTAAATTACAGAGGTTCACAATCGCCATGGGTTCAACAATGGCGTAAATGGCTCACTACGTGCTTTCTCATTGTGTGATTGAACTCGTGAGGAGATATGGGGTAGACTGGTCTAGCATAGAAAAGATGATGAGAGAGTGAGAGACACCAAACTGTATGTGCGTGAACCTCCCTACATGAGTGAGTTCGTGAGTTCCTGTCATCCCCCCCCTCCCCCCAGGCCCCCGCCAATAGCAAGAATTTCCCCCTTAAGTCTGCATGTGCCTAAACCAACACCTATCACTTATGAAGCATGTTCCTTTCCCTTTGGAAGTCACCCATCCTCCCCATAGGAACTTAGGATAAAAACATATCCTTTTAAACAACTTTTGGATTAATAATAAATTATTATTCTCTTGGACTTAAGCCCTTAGGCTTATCCCTCTTTCCAACTTCTCATCCCCCTCTCCCTTACCCAACCTAGTGAAGTATAGTCCCCCAGTCTCTTTTATCATGGTCGGTCTACACACAACGATGTTTTTATATTAACAATATGAATATTTACATGTACAAATTAGGCTCCTGGCCTTTAACACCTAGGCTCTCCAACCTACTAGCACATAAGTCTACCAACTTATAATTGCTCGTCTCACCAGCCTACAAAACATGTTTACAATTCATAATACAACTAGGGCTCATCCTAGGGATATTACAGGGATTCAATCGACGATGCCTCAAGATACACAATTTCCTTTTGTTGGTCAAGGCCATGGTTTTTACCAAAACCATGGCCAACAGTCCAAATTTTCTTGGAAACCTAGTGCCAGTCAAAATCCAGGAACCTCTTTTCCTATAAATAATCCACAACTGAAACTACCCTTTATGGAAATCCTTCATTTTCCATACTTGTCGAGATCACCAAATGAATCGATGTTTCAAAATCCGCATTGGCCCCCCATGTCGACTAATTTTCCTTCGTATATTTATAAATTTTAGGGAAATCCTAGCAAGGGTCCAGGTGATCATGTGAGTACCTTTCACTTGTGGTGCTCGTCAAACTCGTTGAAAAATAACTCCGTTTAGTTGCACCTTTTTCAATGCACTCTTATAGGGGGTATTGCAAAGTGGTATATCGAGCTCGATGGATCGAGGTACTCTTACTTTAATGACCTGGCGATGGTTTTGTTGAACCATTTCCAGTTACCAGTGAGATACAATGCCGACATCGAATTATTAGCCAACTTCGAGAAAACCAAGGCTAACCATATCTTTGATCATATCTGAGAATGGTGGTGAAGAAAGATCTTGATTAAGGTCAAGTTCCCTCCTTCTTTCTTTCTTGAGTGGTTCTTGAAGTCTTTGGTTCCTTGTGTGTCCAAAAATGTAGCAATGTCTGAGGTATTTTTTGAGGAAGAGGATATTATGAGAGACCAACAGTTAGAAATAATTTAATCTCAGTATGATATGATTTATGAGATATTACCTGACGCACCACGATATATTATCGATAAGGCCAAACAAAAGTCTGGGCCCCACATTGATGTCATAGTGGGCTCAACACAAAGAAAGTCCACATATTTGTTGTCGAATTAGTTGTAGCAATTGTTGATACAACAGACTCTGGACAACCAAACTCCTAGTTTGATTTCCCCCGCTACCTAGACATCGGATGTACACAGTGTGCATTCGACAACTACCAAGGCCAACCAATAGACCGAGGGAAAGAAGAAACAGAGAAACAAGAAAGGTAAAGGGGATAAAAGGTTGCTAACAATGTTGGTGGGGGGGAAACTGAGAAGAATAAGTCGAAGGATCTGTGTAATCTTTGCATGGAAGAACACCTGACTCACCTGTGACCTTGGCTTGCAGAATCCCATAAGATACTAGCACAACAACAACCTTTTGTGTTGAAGAACCCTTTTTCACAAGGGAAAAATATGGCTCAGGCTTTCGCATCCACGAGTACAGTTGGGGGCAGTCAAGGACCCCCTATGCCTACTCCTAACAACATGACCACTAACATTTACATGATGAATGTTGATTCTCATTTATCCACCAAGAATTGTGACTATGGAATGTTGAAATCTGTCGAGAAGAAAAAGGAGGCCATTAACTCATTGAATCCTATCCAAATTTAGAAGACAATGAGAAAGATTATGACTTGCATCCCTAAAGGTGTGTTTAAGAAGGCTTCACATAATTCAAATGTGAGGGCCACTCAGAACTACATCGTTGTGGAGGATCTGGCACAGACCCCTTGTGCGATGTCTTCTCTGGAGGTTCTCTAGAGTTTCCCCTCACAGAGAAAAGCACTGTGGTCCACCTTAGGAGCAGTAGAGACTAGTAACCTAGGAATGATCATTTTTTATCCAAATCACCTTAAACCTCGTCTTCCTCACCATGTCTCCTTTCAGGTAGTAGTCGAATACACCACAAAATCGTTGACATAAAATAGTTTTCGTACAATGGTTGATGAGGGTGCCTCGACTTGTGTGATGTCATTGGCATGTTGGAAGGCCATTGTCCAACATGAGTTGTTTTTGTTTCCTACGTTTCTTACAACTTTTTATGGTCGGTTTTTTAGACCACATGGAATAATTTATTCTTTCCCCATTCAGTTAGGAGGTAAGACTATGTGCGTCGAAGTTGAAGTAGTCGATGCACCTCTCGACTAAAATATTTTTTTAGGACGAAGCTGGACCTATGTGATGCATGCAGTGGTTTCCATGGTTTTTAGGGTCTTGTAGTTTCCGCACAAGGGCCAAATTGTAACCATCGACCAATTGTCCTTCTCTCGTCCTGACCCTTCATCGAGGGCTTCCACGGTCCTGATGATTGATAACCCATAGCCTGGAACTATAATCTTAGGTGCCAGTTTTTTTTCGTCGTTGATGGGAACCTTTGATTATCCATCGCCTTCCAACGATGTAAAGTTTATATTGACCATTCCTGACCAGCCGAGGGATGCAATATTTCAAGTTTCGTCTTTCAAAACTAGTTACTTTCACGACCCATGGAATTTACCTTCCCCATAGGATTCAATGGAAGGGATAGGGAACCTTTTCATGGCCATGCCCTTATCTATGGCTGAGGTTTCACATGGTATTGTTCAACAAGCCTCGACCAACCCTGATCTAACTTGTTCACAAGAGCTAGATCTAGTTCTCGAGCGTATTTTAGCTCATGACTCTCTCGCTACTCAAGATCCTTTAGACTTGGTATTTCCCTATGATGAGGCAATTCTAGAGGCAATGACTGGTCCCAGCAGGACTTGGGATCATCTACATCATAGATCTTATTTTCTTCCCGATCTTAAGAGAATCAAGGCAAGAGAGTTTGTTTTGACCATGAATGGAGATATCCCTTGTCCTATCAATCCTCTCGCTAAGCAAGGATTTTACGCTGAGGGTAACATGGAAATAATTTTTGCAATGATTCCTATCAATATCTATAGAACCCCTGGCATCATGGAGAATTTTTTTGTCGAATCAGATTGCTCCCCTGAAGAGATTCAAATTTACACCGAGTCATTCAAGGTGTTTTGCGAAATTTTTTCCTAGTCTTACGAGGAGATGTCAGGAATAGACTCACGAATCGTCGAACATTAAATCATGACTTATCCTATTGTCAAAATGGTCCAATAAATTATCCCGATTGACATAATGGGTATCAAACCCAGTTCTTGTCAACAAGAAACAATGAACAATTCACGTTTGTATGGATTTCCATGATTTGAACAAAGCCTACTTGAAACACAATTTTCCAACCCTGTTTATTGATAAGATTGTCAATGAGTTTGTAGGTTGTGAAGTATTTTCTTTCATGGATAGTTTTTTGTGATATAATCAGATTCAAATCAAACTCGAGGACCAACATAAAATGGATTTTATCTATCCTTGGGGTACCTTCACATATCTAAATATTCCTTTTGGCCTAAAGAATGTTGGAGATATCTTTTAGCGGGCCATGTCGTTCACTTTTCACAACCTTAAACAAATATTCAAGGCGTACCTTGATGATTTAGCATCACGTTTTTTGTGCTACTTATATGTGTAATATAATGCACTCATTAATTATCAATCTGGGATTTGTAATCAACAGAGTTACAAGACACCAGTAAGGAAGGTAATTCTAATGTCATGAGTATAGAACTATTCTAGATTATGCATGCTAGAAACAAAACAAACTAGCAAATCAAAACACACTTTGGTTGTCCTTAATAGAGAGATTATCTACTCCATTATGCCACATGCAAGTATTAGATGGATTTCTTTTGACAGTTCAACTCTGAAGTGCTTCTTTTGACAGGGTGGTTCTTTGAAGTGCTTCCTGCCTGATTTTGTCCAACTCATTAAGCTGCAAGAGTCTTTGTTGCTGGGCTTCATCCAAGTTCATGCCAACTTGTACTACAGTCCTGAAGGTTTTGATCTGGAATTCTATGGGGAGAAGTACCTGCTTCCCATACACCAACTCATAGGGTGTATGTCTTGTTGTATTCCTCCAGGTGATTCTATAAGCCCATAAGGCTTCTAGTAATCTATCAGCCTAGTCCTTGTGGTGTAGCTGTACTTTTTTGGTAAGAATGGACTCAATAACTTTGTTTGTAGATTCTACTTGTCCATTTTCCTCTGGATGGTAGGGTGTAGATTTCCTGTGTTTAATTTGGTACTGTTCTATAACATATTTGACTATATTAGAGGTAAATTGAGTTCCCTGATCAGTCACAATTTCTCGAGGTACACCAAATCTAGTAAAGATGTCATTAAAAAGGAAATCTACCACTGATTGTTCACTTGCAGCTGGTAAAGATTTTGCTTCAACCCACTTAGTCATATAGTCAGTACATACAAGTATGTACTTTTTCTTTTTAGATGCAGGGTTAATGGGCCCTACAATATATAATGCCCATTTCTCAAAAAGCTCAATGACTACTTGGGCTTGAAGTGGTATTTGATCTCATGTAGTAGGCTTACCCATTCGTTGGCAGTCATCACAACTGGATACATAAGTTTTAGCATCTTTGAAAATATGAGGCCAATAATAACCAGGTTGCAAAACTTTATATGTGGTCCTCTTGTCTGCAAAGTGTCCTCCATAAGGACCATCATGGAAGGCTTGCAAAATATCATGAATTTCATCTTCCCTTACACATCTTCTGATTACCAAATCTGTTCCTGTTTTGTGGAGACAATCATTGTGCCACATGTAGTTTGCACTTAGCTGAATTACTTGTTGGAAGATTGATTGTTGTCATTGATGTCAACCCTAGTCATGGGTTTTGGACCGCAAGATTGATAAAGGTATTTGGACATGAAGGAAAATGCACATGCATATACAACACCCATGAATGGATAGTATACATCATGCTG
>ML784082.1:63235-73247 GCA_009831015.1 Picea engelmannii | reverse complement strand
GTAGGCCCTGAAAATAATTAAAGAAAATAATTACAAAATAAGAAAGTGTCAGGTCGGCCCTAATGTTAAAAGGAAGTGACATAAATGGTATAAATAAATATCATTATACATTCATTTTGATACAAGTCAAATTTCAGAGGGAAGAAGAAGTAAAAGAAGGCCAGATTTCAAGGGAGGATGAAGTCTTTTGGTGATGTGTTCTAAGGTATGTTATTTTCAGGTCATCTTACCATTTTTTCTACAACTTTTTTTCTATAACGATTCAGATGGTGAAATATCTATGGTATTGAGAAGACATATCAAGGTACCTCTGGTAAAAATTTAAGCTCTTGATTCGCTATAATTATGGAGATACACTCTGTGGAAAATAGGGTTTGTGACCAGTCCTGAAACTAGTCAATAAACAGGTGTTCTGGGTAAGACAATCATAATTTTTTCATACATACTCCAAATGTAGTGGGACCACTTCCATTGGAAATAGTACGGACTTTAGTTTCTTGTGTGTGATTTTCAGAATCAGATCTTAAATATTGAGCGTGGGGCATGCTGTACAAGTTGGGTCTTCTGAACAGACCAGAATTGAATAAAGTCTACCATTCTTTCTATAACCTCTTTTTGGTGAGGATTCAAGGAGTGAAAATTAGAGGAGTTTCANAGAATACATTGAGTAACATTATCTACAGGATCAGAGTACTCCAAGAATTGAATAATTGCATAAATTGAAGAAGTCTCAGAAAGCATTATCAGGTTCTATGTGATGATTGGTTGATGGTGATGATTTAATGTAAAGTTTTATTATCTCTCATATATTCTTCGGTGGAAGGAAGGGGCAAGGATAGAGAGTTCAAATACCTCTTGATATTGGAGGATTGTATCTTCCTCTTGGAGGTTTATCCCTCCCTTTACATTTGGAAGCTGTAGCTACCTTTGGAAGTCATTACTTCCCTTGAACAAAAACTATTGATTATTTCTCATATATTGTGCATGGTGTATTGTGGTGTATTGGTGTAACTCTTATACTATTGTTCATTTCTCATTGGATATAATTGAATGGTTTAAGTATAAGTTTAAAAATGTTTTTAAATTGTACTTGATACTGATTCACCCCCCTCTCAGTATCAACATTACTTTCTATTTTTCTCTAGGAGACAATTTCTCAGGCATCTTCCCTGTCACAAGATAGTTAGCTACATCTGCATACCAAGGAGTGAATGTAGAAATAGCTAACAAATTTTCATCAGGAACGTTATCTTCTACTGGTGCGTTATCTCCCAAATGAATCATTCTAGATAAGAAATCAGCCACAAGATTATCATTACCAAGTCTATCAATAATATTGATATTGAACTCTTGTAATAATAACAACCATATTGTAACTCTAGGATTTGTTACAGGTTTGTTCATTAAGAATTTGATGGTTGAATGATCAGTGTGTACAAAAGATTGATATCCTATAATATAGTGTCTAAATTTATTGATAGCATGGACCACAGCTAGCAATTCTTTTTCTGTGACCGTATAATTAACTTCAGCTGGAGACAGATTTTTACTGAAAAAGTAAATAGCATAAGGCATTTGATTTTCCCTTTGTCCAAGAACTGCCCCAAGGGTTGTATATGAGGCATCGGTACAGATATGAAAAGGAAGGGACCAATTTGGTCCTCTTAATACAAGGGTAGTTGACAATTTCTGTTTAAGAATCTCAAAAGATATTTGGCATTCATCATCCCACTTAAATTCGACTTCTTTAGATAATAACTTGAATAAAGGGGTAGCTAGGCTTGTAAAATTTAGAATGAATCTTCTATAGTAGCCATCATACCCTAAAAAGCTGTGAACTTCCTTTTGTGAGGAAGTTATTTTGATTTGTGTGATAATATGAATCTTTGTCGGATCAACTCTCATTCCAGAACCAGAGATGTGATGTCCCAAAACACTACCTTCAATGAGAATCATCTTTGACTTTTAATTACTTAGAGAAATATTAGTTTCCTTACACCTAATCAAAAATTTTCTAGATTGGTCAAAGCTTTCTGGAAGTCTTTTCCATGGATTGTAAAGTCATCCATGTAGACTTTCATGCAATCATTGGTCAAGTCAGAGAAAATGGCTAGGGAAGCCCTTTGAAAAGTGGTCGGGGCATTGCAAAGTCCAAAAGGAAGAACCCTATAAGCATAGGTTCCCCATGGGAAGGTGAAATTGTTCTTCTCCTGGTCTTCGGGTGCTATTTGTATTTGGTTATAACCACTAAACCCATCTAGGAATGAAAAATACTTCTTTCCGGACAAGGTGTCCAACACCTGATCAATAAATGGTAAGGGAAAATAATCCCTATGGGTGGCTTTGTTCAACTCCCTGAAGTCTACACATATTCTCCAATTACCATTTTTCTTGGGAACTATGACAAGTGGAGACGCCCATTGACTATCTGAAATGGGGTATATGAGATTGGCTTGAAGGAGGTTTTGCAATTCCTCTTTTACAATATCTTGAAGGGTTGGATTCATCCTTCGTTGAGGCTATCTAACTGGTCTGATTTGGTCATTAGTGTAGATATGATGTGTGCATGTGTCAGGGTGAATGCCTTTCATGTCTGCATAATCCCATGCAAAGGCATCAAATTCTCTTTGGAACATTTCAATTACTTGTGTCTTTTGTTCTAGTTCCAAACTAGAGTTGATATACAAAGGTTTTCCTGGGGTAATCTCAACAAGTTGAGTACTTTCTTCCTTCTCTGAGGGAGTTGGTGATAAAGTATATAATTGAGTGATATTAGGGTGCAAAGTTTGTTGAAATTTGGAACTAAAAATGTGTGACAACTCTGCAAAAGACCTCGGATATTCAATACATTTGTATCATCCAAAAATAAACTTAATACTTAATCATCCGATTGTTCTTTCATTCCTCTTACATGTTCAAGTGTTAACAGGGGTTTGATGCAATCTTCTTCTCCATAAGGGTTTTCTAACCAGACAGGTATCTCCTGTGCCGGTTGGGCAGGAGTAAAGAGGACAAGATTTTGGCTATGTGTGCCATTAGATATAGTCATCTCACCAGACTGACAACTGATAAAGGCATATGTTGTGGCCAACCAAGGATGGCCAAGAACCATAGGGTGTCCTGGTTTGGAGGATGATTTAGAGTAGATGACTAGAAAGTCTACTGGATATTCCCAAGAAGCTAAAGTGGTTGTAACATCATCTAGACTTCTTGCAGGGCTATTGAATGATTTATCTGCCAATTCTATCATGGTTTGGGTTGGTCTTACTTGGTTGATTTGGAGATTTTTCATAGTGTCAAAAGGAATTACATTTATTGCTACACCCAAATCAATGAGTGTGTTTGGTAAATAAATACCATTAATTTCAACAGTAACTACTGGGTTCCCAGGGTCATTATATTTGTATGGAATTTCATAAATAAATTCAGATAATTGCCCCACCACCTGAACAAGGGGAGGTTCCTTCTTCTTCCTTCCTGGTTTCTTAAGGAAAATATCCCTTATGATTTTGGCATATATGGGGATATCCTTAATGGCTTGCAGCAGAGGTATTTTTATACATACATTTCATAATTCATCCCCTATATCTTTGTTTAAGGGTGGGCCAGGTTTCTTCACTAATAGTCTTTCGGGGTAGGGTGGAAGATTAACTTGTTGAGGTACTCGTACAGACTGAGAAGTGATTGGAATAGGAGGGGAAGTCTCTTCTTCTACAGGGGTGGTTTGAGTGTTTTCTTCCTTAGAATGGTTATCATTTTCTTCCTGAATTATTACTCTAGGATTTGATTGATTTACAGTTTTCCCTGATCGTAGTTGAATTTCATAGGTGGGAAAGGTTTGAACTTCTATATTCTGCACAGGGTGGGTGGGTCGATTATTGGGGTTAGGGATTGGCTGGGCAGGGATTGTTGTTGGTCTCGGAGGGTTGTGGGCAGCTTGGTTTTGTGGCTGTTGATTGGCATTTATAGGTACTTGTTGTTCCTGGTTAGGGTTCAAGGGGGTTGTAAATTGTTGTTGTATAGGAGGTAGGAGTCAATCTTGCATCTATGGTGGGTTAAATCTAGGTAGTAATTGGGAAATGTTTGCAGGACACTGTGGATATGTAGGGTAAGAGGGATTCCCATACACAGGCCCCCTCCAACCCTGTTTCCAAGGTTGAGTTTGAGCTTGCTGAGGTGTCCATTGTGGATAGGTCATTGGAAGAGGACCCCATTGTTGATGTTGATACTATGCATTAGCGTCATAAAATGCATTGGGGTTTTGTTCTCTCCAAGGTCTTCAGGAAGGGTATGATTGTTCTTGTGAGACTCCTCCTCCCCTATACATGGCTTGTAGTTCAAGAAAATTTGGAAACTCAAATGTGGGGTTCTCTAGTGTACACAAGCCATAGATTTCTATGACATTTAATGGACATTATTTCTCACCATGCTTCTTTCGGCATCTAGGAAAGAATATTTCTAAAACAATCTCTTCTTCTTGTTTCTTTTTCAGTTTTAGGGTATCTAACTGGTTACTGATTGTGCTCAAGATGTTTGTTTTAAAGTTCTCTAATAAGTTTCCTAACTCAATTATGGTGACATTTCCTGAGCTTTGTCTTGTATTTCTGCTAAAAGAATCTCTTGGTGCTTTGCCTATTTTAGCTTGTCCTCTTGAGTATCTTCTAYAGTAATCTGCAATCTCTGCAAAAGGATTTTGGTGCACATCTCCTGAACTTAACAAATTTAAAACTTCTATGCAGTCATCTCTAATACCCTTCAAAAATACGGTTCTTACTGCAGCTGGGTCTGTGGTGAATAATTTTGATTTCCAGTAGTTGTATAAGAACCTTTCTAAGTAGTCTTCAGGGATTTCATCTTCTGTTTGCTACATTTTAAAAATGTCATTCTTAGCATTATCCTTGCAATAGTCTTGGTATTTCAGTAAAAATGTGTCTTTCATGTGATCCAAAAACAGGATTGTATTTTCTCCTAAGCTCATGAACCATCTTAAGGATGAATCCTTCATTGTAGCAGGAAAGAGCTTAAGTTTTTGGGCATCATCTGAGTGGTTATAGATTCTACATAATATGTCAAACTCAAATAAGAATATGTCTGGATCTTCAGTTGATATACCTGTAAAAGTGGGTAACAATGATAGTGGGATGTTTTTCATGCTGATGTTTCTAGAAATATCCAATATTGGAAACCCAAATGTCTCAGTCTCAGTGGCTACATTTCCTTATTCTTCTTCCATTCCACTGATAGATGGTTTAGAAACTGGATTTTGTGTGTCTCCTAAACATTCAATAGATTCATGTTCTGCCTGCCCCAATGTTGATTCTTTCGTTTTAGGTTCTTCTTCTGGAGCCTCGCTAGCTCCCCTTGAACTTTATCCTAGTGGAATTTGTCTTGCACCAGTGTCAGTTGGATTAGTGGGGGGGGTTGTTTTTTAATCTTTAGAGATTACAAATCTACCCTTATTATCTCTATATCTATGCATAAAATGGAAATTTGATTCTTAACTGAATTGAAATACTAATTCTATCTAGAAGGTAAGAAGGAAACCTAGCTTCGGAGAACCCCACTCTAGTGGTCACGTGGCTCTTCACTCATGCCTTAAACATTTTATCCTCCTCCCTCAAGAAGCCTTTAAAATCATTAAAAAACTATGCAAACAATCTAAGCTAAAAATCACTTCCTACCGTTTGCAGCTCCCCGGTAATGGTGCCACAATGTTGTGCTACTTATAAGTGTAATATAATGCACTCATTAATTATCAATCCAGGATTCATAATCAATAGAGTTACAAGACACCATTAAGGAAGGTAATTCTAATGTCATGAGTATAGAACTATTCTAGATTATGCATGCTGGAAACAAAACAAACTTTGGTTGTCCTTCACAGAGAGGCTATCTACTCCATTATGGCACATGAAAGTATGATATGGAGTTCTTTTGACAGATCAACTCTGCTATCTGACCCAAAAAACTAATTATGCAATCACACTTCTGAAAGGGAAATCACACATCAATCATCAAGACATAGCATGGGTAGTTCAATAGTCAATATACTGAGTATGTTGTGGTTCACAATGTGATGTTGTGAACTTCACTAGTTCTCCTTCAAATATGTCTGAGTACTGCTGCCAACATTTATGTCCATGAAACGAAATCAAATTCATAAAAACAGAAAGAAAGCATATGCAAAAAAATAAAAAATCTCTAAGCAATTGAAACCTAAACTGAACTATACTACTATCATCTGAAAAGATCAAAGATTTAGCTAGTCTAACATTTATACTATTGAAATCAACTACTAACACTAATCTATAAGGATGTTGAACTTTGTTGGGTGGTGGGCCCTTGCCGCTTCAACAGGTTAGTGACTAGAGTCTACAGTAAGCTTTCTTTCAATCCACACATTCCTCTTACTCAAATTTCAAAACATAGAATTGAACTATGCTAACAACTCAACTCACATTCATTTATAAATGATCAAGACCTGGAAATAAATGACATCCTTCTATTAAAATTCAACTCAAAATCTGTTCTTCAATATGTAACACTGCTTCACATACCGTGTTATGCTAACTCTCTACTACCTCCACCATCCTTGCCATGACTATTTAAACAGTCTTAGTTGTGAAACACGAGGTGAAATATTTAGCAGATCAGTCAATTGTCAAATTTATATATTTGGTTACATATTTTAAGCTTCATCCTCATGACATGAAGTGTATGAGGATGAAGCAATAAACAAACTAGCTTAACATAACCTTGCTAGAGCTTTGATGATTCAACAAACATCCAACAATTATCTTGGGCACGATATGGAGCTAAACTTGGTATATTTTGCTTCTTGTATTGGTACCGGATCGTGATAGGTGAGATTTGGTAAATGGTACCTGATCCAAATAGTATGCAAGTGGTTGGTACTGGACTAGAACATTCTGCGGCCGTTGGTACCAGATCGCAATAGTGGATGGTTCTGTACCAGATCTGAATGGAAGGTGCGCTTGGTACCGGATTTGGACAGTGGAAATCTGGCGCATAAGTACCGGATGGCTGAGATGATACAGAAATGCTGGACTCCTCTAGAGGTCAAAGGTTATACATGGCAATTTAAAACATTAGTACATGAAACATTTAGTATCCTAGCTCAATAAAGCACAAAATGCACGAATTCAATTATACTTTACCTTATGACCTCATCAATGGCTAATGGTAATGTTCTTTTTCATTTATCCAAGCTTAGGTAAGCCAAAAAGGTATAGATGAGGAGTATAATAGGGTAGTGGGGATGTCAATTTAGAGGTTGAACAACGTTCTCTCAAGAGATATGATCATCTCGCCCATCTACGACTAATATTTGAGAAATGTCACTACTATCATATTCTCTTGAATACTAACAAGTGTATTTTTTGTGTGATGTTGGGTCGTTTATTAGGTTTCATCATTTTGACAACATAGATCATGGTCAATCCTCTCAAAGTTGAGGTGATAGTTCAATTTCCCCTCCCATGTACAATACCCCAGCTTCAGAGCTTATAGGGGAAAGCAAATTTTCTTCGGTGTTTTGTCACTAAATATGTCAAGATCACTAAAGGGTTCATGCGTCTTTTGAAAAAAAGGGTCCCATTCTGTTGGGATGATGTTTCTTAGCACTTGTTTGAAGCATTGAAACATTCCCTGACTTCTTTTCTTCTGCTTCATCCTCCTGATTATAACATAGATTTCTTGTTGTATTTGGTTGTTTCAGAGTCGACCATCAACATGGTATTGGTACAAGAGGATGAATTTCTCGAAGATCACATTATCTATTATCTTAGTCTAGGCCTGGTTGGACTGAAAATCAACTACTCTCATGTTGAGAGACTTGCTTTGGCAGTTGTTCACGATGTCCAATAGTTTTGTCACTATATATTGCTCTGAAAGACCACCATCATTGTCGTCATCAACCCTTTCCAATATGTGTTGACACAATGGGTCATTCGTGGGTAGATCAGTATATGGATAGTCATCCTACAGGAGTTTGACTCAGATTTTGTCTCTACAAAATCTAAAAAGTCATTGGTCTTTTCCGAACTAATTTCAGAACTACCAGTCGAGTCTGGTGATATTACACTCGAAGAGTCACCTATTAACGGAGAATTTTTTCTAGTTGCATCTTTTGACCCTTGGTATGGAGATATTCTTGTATATCTTTAGACTTTGAAGTACCCCTATTTTTCTTCTCTCGATGAGTATCGATGAATTCAACACCAAGCATAAAACTACCTAATTCTCGATGACACTTTGTATCATCGGGATGTAGATTCCATTCTTTGACGGTGTATCACTCATGAAGAAGAATATATCGTTTTGAATGATTGACACACCGGACCATGTGGTGTTCATTTTTTTGGGTTGGAAACAACCCAAACGATTCTACGTGTAGGATACTTCTAGTCCTAGTTAATAAAGGATTGTGTTGAGGTGGTCAAGAAGTTCCACCTGCGCCAGGTGTTCTATCAGAAGATACGGGCACATCCTTCTCCTATGTTTCTAGTCATTGTTGCCAGTCCCTTCACCAAGTGGGGCATTGATTTCACTACATGTCACCGAACTTCTTCTAGGGGGAACTGTTACATCATCGTAACAGTATACTACTTCACAAAGTGGGTCGAATCTACGGTGACATTTAGCAATGATGGAGAAACCGTTTCCCTTTTCATTTTCAATCAGATAGTCACGAGATTCAGTATCCCAAAGGTGATTTTCACTAACCATGGTAGTCATTTCTAGAATAAAATGTTGATTGAGTTAACATCAAATCTTGGGTTGAAAAAACAACATTCATCATGCTATTACCCGCAAGTGAATCGTTAGGTTGAAGCTGTGAATAAGTCTCTCAAGACTATTCTTCAACGGACGATCAATTCGACCAAGTCAAATTGGCATTTGATGTTGTATTCAGTGTTGTGGGATTATCGAATGTCTGTGAATACTTCCACTTCTTTTTCACCTTTTCAACTTGTATACAGGCTAGAAGAAATCTTACCCATTGAGTGTCATATCTCTTATTTAAAGTTGGAAGTGGAGCTATTGTTTGACACTTCACCGCTTGAGTAATGCCTTCTATATCTCGAGCAGCTCGATGAGAAATGTCATGATGCAGCCTTGGAAAACAAGGCTCATAAGAAATGAGTCAAGTGTCAGTACGATCGGTGTGTTCGCCCTCAAATTTTCTCTGAAGGTGATCTTGTACTAGTATTTGATCAAGACAAGGATCCCCTGGGGGAAGACAAGTTCAAACCCATGTACTTAGGACCTTTCATTGTGAAAGAAGTCTTAGAGAAGGGATCTTACCATCTAATTGATTTTGAGAGAAATTCTTTAGCAGATACTAGAAATGGGCTCTACCATAAGAAGTACTACTCTTAGGTTGATCACCTGGGTGGATTTTTGTATATATGTATTATATTTTATACATTTTTGTTTTTTTTGTCTTTTGGATGTGTAGTTACTTGTGTCTTGTGGATGTGTAGTTACTTATGGCAGATGTCAAGTGAATCAAAAGTTTACTTTGGGTTCATGAACGGTGCTAGTCAACACACTTGGAGGCTTGCTTCCGAAGCTTGGGTGATTTTCACACCTAGAGGCCAATTGCTATCTTCCATAGGTATTTGTCTAGGCGACATGACCAATAATGTTTTTGAATAAAACACAGTGATAGAATTGTTATGTGATGCCTTGTCACATGGAATTTATCAGCTTTGGGTTTACATGGATGCTCAATTGGTTGTGTCCCAGTTAAACAGGGTTTACCGTGTTTACGATCCCACTCTTCACTGAAGATTCATTAGGGTATGTCTCTTAGAATGATATTTTGATTATATTATGTATATTCATGTTCCTATGAGATTTAATCATTTAACTGATACTCTAGCTAATCAATTTTTAGATTGGCATTTTTCTCACATGTAAAAGAAAATCACACACATACACATGTAAATATATTTGTCAAAATGTAATCCATAAAACAAAAAGATAT
>ML784082.1:20657-63214 GCA_009831015.1 Picea engelmannii | reverse complement strand
ATATATATATATATATATATATATATATATATATATATATATATATATATATATATATATATATATATATATATATATATATATATATATATATATATATATATATATATATATATATATTTCCAAAATAGTGTCATGAGTAAAAAGGTGGGCATGAAATCCTAAAAGAGTCATAGGTATACATCGTTGGGATTAAGCCCTCATAATACATAGTACAAAAAGTGCCCTCGGCACGTAAATGGTCCGACTCTATCTAAGGTATAGGCCTATTGTCCCTAATATAGTGAACAATGGCGTTTGCAAGATGCTGGAATAACTAGACCTAGGTTCGAGGCACCCCTACCACATGTGGCTGCATAGTTGGGGGCAGATCCGCGTTCTCATCCATAGGAACTGCACGAGTTAGAGCAGTGAGGTTCCTTTCCACTCGTGTAGGACTTTATAAAAATATCTAGCTAGGGGTCCTCCTGCAGTTGTTGGTCCTCCTACTGTTGCTGGTCCTGCCTCAGTCGACCTCCTATGCCTGCAATCATTCCTATGGACCTATACCAGAAACTGAATTTCCCCCAAAGAGACCAGATCTTTGAGATCTTCCTCCATGAAGATGCCCAATTTCCCAAGAAGAATCCACCTTACTCATCTTCCGTTTTCACTCTCGAATCCAACCAGATCATATCCATGTTTTCTTACCTATTAGATTATTACTCAGATGAATGGGTGGATAAGCCTATTTTAGGTTTTTTATCCATATTTTCTACGAAATAAAGAGTTTCCGTTAAGTTCAACATCAGTCAATTTATGGTTGATAGTATTCATGATAAATTCTTCAAGTTTCCAACCGAAGGGATGTTTAGATACTCTTCAATTTTGGTCTACATGTTTCTATTTTATCAATCAGACAGATTTGCTTGTGCACTTCAAAAGTCAAACGGGGAAGGGAGCCCACATTCAGTTATATCATGGACCTCATTGGTGAGAAAAAACTCAACATAGTACAAGTTTAAGTATTTCACAGATCAAGTCATTCATCCATTTGTTTGTATGTTAAACAACAACATAGAGCCAAGGATCAGTGAATAAATTCATAAGTTATTGCACCTATATGGTCAAGCTAAGACAGGGGATTGGTATTTATACCAAAACTATATAGAGATAAGGGTATATGGGTGTGAGCTATCTCCTTACAGATTGCCCAAATACCTCCCAATGAGGATTTTTGCACTAGAGTACATAAGGAAAATGGTAAATTCTGATGAGGTTCATTTTGTTGCAGCAAAGAAGAAATCCCAACTCAAAATCAAGACTCATATTATCCCTTTCATTTTCAACAATAGATCAACAGGAGAAGAAGCAGATAGCCTCTTGAAACAAATGAGGTTTCCTCTGAGTTTCACTTGGGCATATGACCCATTTTTTGTCATTTCTTAACTCAGAACCAAACAAAAGAGAACTCCTTATCTACACACACACATTCCAGAGGTAGAAAGATACATGAACCAGACAGAGTGGAAGGAGAACACATTGCAAGAACTAGAGGAGCATCTTGTCTCTGTAACCACTTCATAGACTAATACACCCCAAAAGAAAGTAGAGAAGATATCAAGGAAGGAATTTAATCCTTCAGTCACATAGGTAACAACTGAGGATTTGCAGATATACATAAAGAGGGATAAAACCAATCATATAACAAATCTTCTCAAGGAGGGAGAAATGCAGTACACCATAGTCTTGGAGGGACCACACTCTTCAACCCATTCCTAAATTCTATTTACAGGTTCTCCATCATCACCAACATCTCAAAGAGTCAAACCTTTTTGACAAATATAAACAGATCAATAAAAGGAATGAGCTCCTCAACAGTAGCACCTACACTCAATTCTGGAAGCAGACCTCTACTGCTCAACACAGACTATTGTCATATTTTGACACAGAAAGAGGAAGAATGCAAATTGAATTCTTACAAGCATAAGTTCCCCATCCAAGAACAATTGCAGATTACAAAAAGACTTCTTTTGAATTTGATGTAAAATATGTCCATCTAGTGGACCAGATGGATATGCATAGACAGACAGGAGAAATCATATTTTCAACTTTGAAAAATACCTCAATGATTGCTTCTAAATTGCAAGTATCCCTAAATAATATCCAATCCCAATTAAATCTTGAGAAGATATCTTCTTTGGCCAAATATAACAAAATAAAATCACTAGAAGATTTGGTTCTTAAGATTTGGTATGATCTAACAAATGTCAAAGAAGCAGAGGAGTTGATAAAGAAAACAAATGATGATATAACATCACTTAGAAAGAGGCTAAAGCCTCCAGCAACAAAATATTCACAAACCAAAGAAGTGGTTGAGACTGAAAGCCACAAAGAAGAGATGCTAAAGTTAATCATGGAACAAAATGCACAAATAAAGGAAATGGAAGCAGAAATGGATAAACTGATAAAAGAAAAAGAGAAAAAAGTACAGCTGGCTATGATCCCACTGGATGCAATTCCTCTGGAAAGGATCATAACAACATAAGGGTCTACATCAAAAACAATCCCTGCATCAATCACTGCAACAATTCGAGCAACAATCACATCAACAATCCCAGTACAAATCCCATATGCCTCTAATAAAATTGTAAACTCTATGGAGGATATGTCCATACAAGGGGAAAAAATCAGAAAATTACAGGAAGAGGTAAAAAAATTACAGGAATTGAAATCGATGTTCCATGTCAGCCATTAGGCAGAGATGCATAATTCTCAAAGGCTCAGTAAAAAATTACAACAATTAGGGAAAGAGACTTCCATGGAAAATACCTTAGCCCAAGATAAGGAAAACATATGGATAGATATCAATAAATCCATGTCAGAAATCTGGCCCTCCATACAGATAATTTTTTAGCAGTTTGAATTAGTGCATAAAGCCAGGGGAGAAATCAAAATCATCAAGGAAGAATTGGGAGAAAGACCCACAGAGGCCACAGATCTTATTAGATTTCTAAACTCCAAAAAAAAACAGGAGTTAGAAGAGTTGGAGATTGAGGACATAATTGAAACCATCCTTGAGATCAAGAAGGTAATGACCAAGAAAGGCCTAATGTTGCAGCTAGAAGAAAAATATCAAGTGATGGACATAGGTGTGCAAAGGTTCTTCAGTAAGTTTGAGGTGCTACACAAGAAATGGCTTCCTATATTGTTAGTACTGAATGACAAATTGGTCACTCTGCCTGATTACAAACAAAAATTGAACACAGTGGAAAAAGAAAATTCAACGTTTGTAGGGATACGAGGAAGCATCATTGGTAAATCTTTCCTGGAGACACTACAGTTTGAATTAAGCATTCAGCATAAGATAAAGCATATATTCATCACAAAACCTACTTTTCCAAATACACAAAGATGGATGAAATATACAAAAAAATAGTCAAGATTTCCATCCCAAGTAAAAATAAGTGGGAAGAGATATGCAAATTACTTGAGTAAAGATAGTTTTTCTGATCTAGTCAGCAAGGAGCAACATCTAGCCAAATTCAAAGATATGAGTGATCAAACAATTCCACCAAATTAGCACCAGAGATCCGAGTCAATCTACAAAATTCCCACATTTTTGTATTTAGAGATTTAGTTTGTTAGATATTCCTACAAAATATCCTAATCATTTATGATAGGATTTGTTGTAAACAGTTGTATAAATACTTCTCTCTTTGTAGTATTATAGGTTGATTTTTGCATCCAAAATCTATTGTGTAAATTTTCAAAGGATCGACCAGTAATAAAATGGGCTTATTCACAGGATTCTCGTGTCAGACTGTTGGTGATGTGATTTCTCTCTTTGTCAAATGTTTTTCCATTCTCTGTAATCATTGCATGTGTTTCCAATTATAATCATTCAAAAAAAATTAAAGAACATAATTTATTTCATTATACTCTGTCTTTGGTTTTTCAATGATCTTCATGTTTTCCATCTGAAATTAAGTAAAAGAATTCTTAACTTCTCTTCTACTTAGTGGATTTTCCCCTCTTTTCCTCTTATTCACTTCATTTAATTTAATTAGATCCAAACAATTTTACTACCCTGCCATGTGGAGAAAACTTTATAAAAGATGAAACATATCCTTATATTTAAATACATACCCCATGGCCCAATGGAAAATTAGGCATTCATTCAACCATATATTTCAAACATGCAAACAAACATTGAACCGTCACAACTAGCCTAACACTCTAAAATTAAACAAATCTAAATCCTATAGAGAGATCCCTCACTGAAGTTGGCAGGGCTAGATCCCAGCTTCCAAAGTGGTTTGGTAGTTACCTCTGTATTTTCTTCTACAACCTATAGAAATTACAGAGTGCTAACAAGTTCCACAAGTGTTTCTATGTGGCATAGCCTAGTGGGATAAGTATAAATATTCTCCCTGCAGAGGTGAAAAGGTGAGGAATGTTTACAATGTACAACAAGTTGAAAAAGTTGAGGACATGGGTAGAAGTGTACTTAGGATCTATGCATCCCTGGACAACAAGCAAGTAGATTTTATGTCACATATGATTGAAGTGGAAAGTATGATCAAAAGCCACACCACTGATATTTTAATTGATTCAGGAGCTATTCATAGTTATATAGATCCTAAGATGGTGGAAAGACTACATTTTCCAAGAATCAATCATGGAAAATATTGGTTGGTGTAGCTGGCTACCAGAGCCAAAAGAAAAGGTAATGAGATGTTTAAGTGATGTCTAGTGGACATGAATGGACTAAGCACCAGGGAAGATTTGAATATCTTTCCTTTAGGTTCCTATGACTATCAAATTGGTATGGATTTGTTGGACCAACACCATGCTATCCTAGAATGTTATAATAAAGAATTTACTTGGTGGGATGAGGAAGGGAGCCTAAGGACAATACAGGGAATTCCCAGGGAAATGAATGTCAGAGAAATATCAACATTGCAGTTGAAGAAAAGTTATAGGAAAGGGTGTCAAATATTTTCATCTCATATGGAAGAGACACCTAAATACAAAGTGTCAAATATTGAAGATTATGCAGTCCTAAAATATTTTGAGGATGTATTTAAAGAAATACCAGGATTACCCCCTAAAAGAGATATCGATTTCTCCATCAATATGATGCTTGGAGCAGCTCTGGTATCCAGGACCCCTTATAGGATGAGTGCACCAGAATTGAAGGAGTTACAAATCCAACTTGAACAGATTCTTAAGAAGGGGTATATACACCCAAGTGTGTAACCTTGGGCTACTCCAGTATTATTTGTGAAGAAGAAGGATGGAAGTTTGAGACTTTGCATGGACTTTAGGAAGTTGAACAAGGTAACTATAAAGAATAAGTATCCTTTTCCAAGGATCGATGACCTCTTTGATCAGTTGAAGAATGAAAAAAAAATCTACAAGATTGATCTCAGGTCAGGTTATCATCAAGTAAGAATTAAAGAAAAAGACATCCGCAAGAATTCTTTCAGAACAAGGTATGGTATTTATGAATTCACAATTTTTCCATTTGGGTTATCAAATGCACCAACTGTCTTCATGTGTTTAATGAATGGTATTTTCAGAGAATACTTAGATAAGATTGTCATTGTATTTTTGGATGACATTCTTATATATTATAAGTCACAGGAAGAGTATGAAATTTTTTTTAGGATGGTACTGCATGTATTAAGGGAGAATCAATTGTATGCCAAATTGATCAAGTGCTCATTGTATCATAAGCAAATCCATTATCTGGGGCATATCATATCAGAGGAAGGGATAGCAGTGGATCCTGAAAATATTGAGGCAATTAGAGGATGGTCAACACCAAATAATGTGACAAAGGTCAGATCATTCATGGGCCTTGTGAGATTCTACAAAATATTTATGGAAGGATTCTCAAAAATTGCACACCCGATCACTTCCTTGCAAAAGAAGGGAATGAATTTTTAGTGGATATTGGAGTGTTAAAATAGTTTCCAACACTTGAAGAATTTATTAACTAGTGCTCCAATACTAAGGATTTATGATCCAAATGAAGACTTCATTGTATTCATTGATGCATGTAAAGAAGGACTTGGTGGAGTCCTTAGTCAAAACATATATGTTGTATGTTGAATCTAGGAAGTTGAAGGAGCATGAAAGGAACTATGCCACTCATGATTTGGAGTTGGAAGCCATAGTGCATTCCTTGATGATGTGGAGGAACTACCTCATGGGGAAAAAGTTTGAGTTGAGGAAATACCATCATGGTATGAAATATTTGTTCAAGTAACCAACTCTAAATTCCAGACTAAGCAGGTGGTTATAATTTTGCAATGAGTATGATTTCGATATAAATAATATCAAAAGGAAAGAGAACAAGGTGGTTGATGCACTCAGCATAAGAGAGCATGAGTTTCATGCTACAACCAATCTAATCCGGATTTAGGAGCAGAATGAACTCATTAAAAGACTGCATACAATAAACTTAGAGATATGAAGAATAACACAGATATGAATTGAAAAATATCTTCTATTGAATAATAAAATAGGTTGAAACTGTAAAACTACAAAACCGAAACGCTTTATCGAATGGTGGTAGCTATCTCTGAGAAGAGATGTGGCTGCTACGTGCATCCGTCTGAGTAGAATGAATTACAATGAGGCTCTAGAGGCATTTTTTATATTACTCATGAATTCCAAAACCCTATACATCAAAATACCTAACCCGAGGTGGTGAAACGCCAAAAGTCATGTGGGCCCCTATGGGTAAGTTGGTACCTCAACTTCCCAGGGTTGTAACTTTTGCATATGGCCTCTGTTTTAGGTGCGCGATAGCCCGTTGGAAAGGTATTTTAGAGAAATACACATTATTCCATCAAAAATCAGACTTTGTCTATAGTTTGACTGTGGCAAGCCAAAAAAGCACTATTTAGGCCTCCAAAATGGCCCTGGAAGTACAACAAGATGTGTTGATATGAAAACATAAAAAATAATCCATTTGGATTATGTGACAGACCACCAATATCCATCTAGAATATGTGTAGTGATTTAGACAACCCCAAAAGTGTAGAACTCACAATTACAAAGAAGTACAGAAGAACGTGTTGATGAACAAGAGGAGCCTGTTAGAATAGGTGGGTGGCCACCAATATCCAACTAGATCAATCCTCCCCCCTTAGGAAGCAATGGTATCCATTTCATCGAGTTCCCCCTTCAGGTAAGGAAAATTTTGTTGGATTTGGCCCTGGGTGAGCCACTTGCCTTGGTGTAGAAGTTTCCCTACCTTTACAACCTGATAAAGTTGGATCCTCTACTGGTGAGTGTGGTTGACATGTGTGTCCACTATCTGATCAATGGATGTAGTCAGGGTTGATCTTTGTGGGTGTCAGTTGTTCTATGATCTCTAAGGTGTCTAATAATGGTGGAAAATATGGTCGAAGGAGGTCCACATTGAACACTAGGTGAAGGCCAAGGAAGGGTGGAGTGTTGAGCTCAAAAGTATTTCTACCCAAGACCTTGATGATAGTGTAAGGCCCATAACGAAGTGGGAAGAGCTTCCGATGGGGCCCTGTCAGATGCTCCTTCTGAAAATGTAACCAGACTTTGTCGCCAACCTGAAACTAGTGTGGTACACTGTGTTGATCATGGAATTGCTTGTACTTAGCATTGGATTTCTGCAAAATATCTTGGACCTGTTGGTGGATGTGCTGAATCTCCTCAATGAATCTGGTGGATTTTTTGATCGCAAACTCATCATGGGAAGAGTTTGTTTGTGTGGTGGAAAGAGGAAGTACAACATCAATGGGTCCCAAGGGTTGGAATCCCAACCCCACCTGAAATGAGCTATGGTCAGTGGAGCTATGGAGATCCATTTTGTAATTGTGTTGAACATAGTGGAGACTCTCGTCCCATGTACGTGGATTCTTAGAGTTGTACATGTGCAAGATGTGCACAATCACTTGATTGATGACCTATGTTTTTCCATCTGTTTGGGGGTGGAAAGAAGTGGATTTTGTGAGCTTGGTGTCTAACAGTGACCAGAGACTTGACCAAAATGTGTTGAGGAACTTGTTGTCCTGGTCGGAGATGATGGTCTATGGTATCCCAAAGTGGACCCACACTCATTCGAAGAAGATCTTGGTAGTACATGCTGCTGTGATATTCCTCTTGCACACTGTGAGGATGACCATATTCAAAAACTAATCAACGACCACAAATACACAGTCATTTCCTTGCTTGGTGGATGAAAGGCCAGACATGTAATCCATTGATATGGATTCCCAATGCTTCTCAGGAGTAGGAAGAGTGTTGCATAATCCTTGCTTCTTGATGGTTGTCTTGGAAATGGAACAAGAAGTGAAAGATTTGATATAATTCCTGACGTCCTATTAGAGTTTTGGACATTAAAAATTTTTCTAAAGAATGGCCACAATTTTCTCCACACCAAAATGTCCCGCCATCGGACTGTATTTGGCTTCCCAAATCATCTTTGCACACTCGCTTGTAGGAAAAAAGAGATCGCCCATGTGGCATAACAATTCATCCTGAATGTGAAAATCAGTGATAGTCGCGCCTTTACCTAAGAGATGATAGGTGGTGGAGAAGTTTGGATCTTGCTAATAAATTTGGGGCCAATCAGATGCTTCATGTCCACAGGAATGGAGCACAGTGGTGAGTGCATCCACAGGAGGTCGATTGAGGCAGTTAGCGACACGATTTGAGATACATGTCTTATACTTGATGTTGAGATGGAATTGTTGCAAGTAGGTGGACCACTTCTAATGGAAGCCATTCTGCAATTTCCCCTTTGTCTATATGAACTATAGATGCTTTTGATCAGTGTGTATGATCGTCTCCTTTCCCAGAATGTAATTTTTCCATTGATGACAATCTTGTACAATAAAATAAATTTCCTTGTCATAGGTGGGGTATTTCCAGACAATATCTGAGAGTGTCTCACTAGGGTATGCCACCGAATGACTATGTTGAGTGAGGATTGAGCCCACAACATAGTCATATGCATCAATCTCAATCTCAAATGGTTGCTCCAGATCAGGCAAGGAGAGTACTGGAGTTGAGCACAAGCGATGCTTCATATCATTGAATGTACATTGTTGTTCCTTCCCCCACATGAACTTGGCCCTGCCACCACCCTTGTTCACCTGTCTGAGAGCTCATACAATATAGGAGAATCCCAACACGAATCGTCGATAGAAGTTATCTAGTCCCAAGAAGCTCTAAAGCTCAGTCAATTTGGTCGGGGCTGGACAGTCACAGATGACTTGGATCGTAGTTGGATCAACATGTACCCCATTCTCATAAACAATGTATCCCAAGTATTGGACCTTGTTCATGCCAAAAGAACAATTTTTGAGGTTGGCATATAGCTTGTGCTGCTGCAGAGTGATCAACACCTCCTGAATATGCCGCATGTGCTCCTCCCACGTTCTTTTGAAGATGAGGATGTCATCCGAATATACCACCACAAAGGAGTTTGTGAAGGGTCTCAATACATCATCCATCAACCTCATGGAAGTGGCTAGTGCATTTGTTAAGCCAAAGGGAATGACTATCCATTCAAAGAGACTTTCTTTAGATTTGAAGGTTGTCTTCCATACATCAGTTGGTTCAATGGGAACCTGGTGGTAGCCAGGATTTAGGTCAATATTGTTGAAGAACTTTGCCCCATTGAGTTGGTCCAAAAGTTCATCAATCCTGGGAATGGGGTATCGGTTCCTGACTGTGATTTTGTTTAAGGCTCTGTAATCAATGCAGATTCAACAAGTCCCTTCCTTCTTCTGCACCAGTACAATTGGGCTCCCATAAGGGGATGAGATGGGTTTGATGTTCCCCTTTTGAAGAATCTCTTAGATCTAACGCCTTATTTCATCATTTTCCATCAGTAAACATCGATAGACTAGTCCATTAGGTAAGGGTACGTTGGGGGTTAGATCAATTGGATTCTTGACTTGGCAGTGTGTCGGTAGCCCTGTAGGTGAGGATAAGATGTCTCTGTATTCTTCCATGATACCATACACTTTTTTCTACTGCAAAGAGAGGCTCTGTGTAGAGGCCACATATGTGGTGGCGACCTTCTTCTTACTGTGAGCACAGATCACAAATAAGATGAACTTCTCATTCTATGAAATTAACTCACTACATTTCTTAGTAGAGATTAAAGAAATAGCAGTAGGTGGTGCTACCTCTGGTATCCTATACAATTGTCTACCCAAAGTAATAAGAACATTGTGGGGTCTAGACTCATACATAGCATGACGCTTCCACAAATATGGTTGAACTAAAAGAACATCACAAAACTCAAGGGGAGAAATATCACACAGTACCTCATCTTTGAAAGTCTTGATGTCATAGGGTAGATGACATTGTTGGCTGACATGAAGATCTCTTCCTTGGCAAAGCCATCCGATGGTGTAGGGTTGTGGGTGCGGTGTCATTGGAAAGTCTAGTCTCTTGACGACCTCTGTTGAAATTAGTTTCTTCTAACTACCGCGATCAAAAATGAAGTGAAGCAGAGCCCCATTTACCCACATCTGCAAGTGAAATAGGTGTTCCTCTTCCTATGGTTCTTTTGGTTCACTTGGCCAAACTTTGGTGGTAGCGGTAGTGGCACTGAGTTCAACATCGATAATTTGCTTCCCTCCTTCAGGATTTGATTCAAGTTCAGAATTAGCCTCTAACTCAGAAGCCTTCATTTTGTCCATGAGTGACTTCTTGGAGCGGCATTCTTTGGTGTTTTTCCAAGGGATTTTATGGTACTCACAACACTTTCCTGTGTCCTTCTTCATCTTTTCATTTCCCTTCTTGTTTTGCGGCTTGGACTATTTTTCTTGAGGGCGTCCATCTAGACTTGGTCCCTTGCTCTGTGGGTTGGGGCCACCTTTTCCCTGCTTCCATTGTGAGGGGTTTGCAGTTCCAATCTCTCACCTTTTCTGCTTAAATTTCTGCTCAATCTTGACAGCATATCTATAAGTCGTGCCCAATGAGGCGATGTCCAGAAAATCCATTTCTATTTGAATGTATCTATGTAAACAACCGTGGTATTTGAGCACTATATGACGCTTAGAGTCTTTGATACCCAATTTGGTGTGAAAGGTATGGAAAATTTTGGTGAAATCTGGTATTGTCTGGTCCCTTTCTTGACGTAGGGTGGTCCATCTGGTGTACTGGTTCTCGTAGCTTCCAACAGGATAATAATATTCTTTAATGGCATCCCAGAAGGAATCCCATGTAGGGGCCACCGCAAACATTGAATATTCCTCTAAGTCCCTTTCCTCGGAGTAAGTATCCCACCAATATTTAACATGGGGAATGAGCTTGAGAAGTGCAAGAGTGATCTTTTCCCTGTCGGAAAAATTGTGGACCGAAAAATACCCTTCAAGTAAATTCAACCATGTATCTACAACATTTTCATCTATCAACCCGTTAAATAATGGAATATCAAAATTTACCTATACCTTGAAGGGGTTTGCATGGCCTCTTGAAGAAGATGCTTCTCCTGTGGGAAGTCGTCGAAGGATCTGTGCGAAGTTGTCCATCATTTCGTTCCTTTTTCGTGCGAGGCATTCCTCGAGAAACATTTTAATAGGATATCCTACTCCATCATCTTTCTTTTCTTCCTCCGTGGGTTTTTGTCGGGATTGACACGATTGATATTGTAATGGATCAATTGGTTCGAGTCCCAACTTCTTGTACCCAGATCTTTTTGGGGACATGCACGAAGAAAAATAAATGAAGAGAAGACCACTCTGATACCATTGATTTGGATTTAGGACCAGAACGAACCGATTAACAGACTGAATACAATAAACATAGAGATATGAAGAATAACACAGATATCTAGTGAACAACTATTGAATAATGAAATAAGCTAAAACTATAAAACTGTAGAACTGAAACACTTGCTCGAATGGTGGTAGCTATCTCTGAGAAGAGATGTGGCTACTACGCACATTTGTCTGAGCAGAATGAATAACAATAAGTCTCTAGAGGCCTTTTTGATATTACTCATGAATCCAAAAACCCTATACATCCAAAACCTAACCCTAGGAGGTGAAACATCAAAAATCATGTGGGCCCCTATGGGTAAGTTGGTACCTCAACTTCTCGGGGTCGTAAATTTTTCATATGACCTTCATTTTAGGCACGTGATAGCCCGTTGGAAAGGTCTTTCAGAGAACTACACATTTCATCGTCAAACTCTAACTTTGTCTACAATTTTACTGTGGCGAGCCAAAAAAACACTCTTTCTACCTCCAAAACGGCCCTGGAAGTACACCAACATGTGTTGATATGAAAACATACAAAATAAGTCAGTTGGATTAGGTGAGAGGCCACCAATATCCACCTGGAAGATGTGTAGGTATTCAGACAGCCCCAGAAGTGTAGAACCCACAATAAGATAGAAGTACATAAGAACGTGTTGAACTAAAAAACGGATAAGAGGAGCCAATTGGAATAGTTGGGTGGCCACCAATAGCCAACTGGATCACAATAATATTTGAAGGACGAAATCTTGGAGGCTGAAAAATCAGATTTGTAATACATGGAAATAATAACAAAATTATAGCAAGGTATTTTACAACAAAAAAATGAAGACTACATGCTAGGAAATGATGAAATTCTGATGTATAGAGGCATAATTTATGTACGAAATTCTCAGCAATTGAAAAGTTTGATATTCAGAGAAATGCATAGTGTACGCTATGCTGGGCACCCAGGGTATCAGAAAACTATTGCAAATGTCAAGAGCCGATATTATTGGCTAGGCATAAAGAAGGAAGTTATTGAGTGTATTTCCAAATGTTTGGAATGTCAAAAGGTCAAGGTTGAGCATAGACACTCAGCTAGTTTTCTACAACCATTACCCATTCTTGAGTGAAAATGGAAGTTGTAACAATGAATTTCATCACCAAGCTTCCTATAACAAACAAGTAGCATGATTCTATCATGGTAATGGTGGACAAGATTACTAAAGATGCACATTTTATTCCAGTAAAGCGCACTCACAGGGAAACCAACACTGTTGATATTTATATGAGAGAAATTGCTCGATTGCATGGTATACCAAAGACAATTATGTCTGACAAAGATCCAAAATTTACATCCAAATTCTAGAAAGGATTGTTTAAAGGATTTGGAACAAATTTGAATTTTATCACAGCTTATCATCCAGAATATGATGGACAAACAAAGAGGGTGAATTAAGTGATTAAGGATATGTTAAGGATGTATGTGATGGATAAACCATCAAAATGGGAAGACTACCTACACTTAGTATATTTTTCTTACAACAATGGGTACCAAGCATCTCTAAAGATGAGCTCATTTGAGACACTTTATGGTAGAAGGTGAAACACGCCTATAAGTTGGGACAACCTAACAAATAGAACAATGGTTGGGCCATATTTACTTAAGGAAATGCAAGAGCAGATGTCAAAAATAAAACAGAATTTAAAGGTTGTTCAAGAAAGGAAGAAAAGCTATGTTAATAAGGGCATAATTCACAGGGAATTTAAAGTGGGTGACCATGTATTCTTGAAAGTGAAGGCCAACAGAAGTTCCTTGAAGTTGGGAAATTGTTCAAAGTTGGCAACTCGTTATTGTTGGAATCACGTAGCATGCATGATTTCGTTAATTGTATCAATGTCTATTCATAATGTATTCCATGTAGCATTGCTGAAAAATTATGTACCTGATGTTAATCATGTTATTGATTGGAATGTAATTTAGGTGGAGCAAGAAGGTGCTTTTCAGGTGCATTTGGTGTGCATACTGGACTGGAAGATCAAGCATCTCTAGAATCGAGCCATAGAGATAGTAAATGTCCAATGGACCTGGTATGGTCCCGAGGATGCAATTTGGGAGCACGAGGATTCTATGCGGGCAGAATACCCACATCTTTTTAAAAGTTCTTGAAATTTTTGGTGGTAAATGTGTATATATATTGCATTGAGGAAAGTGTATAAATAAGGGGAGGGGGATGTAGCACCCCCAATATTGATCGCGATATTGTAAATGTGAATATGTTTTATAGGATGGCGAGCCAGGATATTATAGGCCATAAGGCTTATGTGATTATTAGGATGAAGCGCCTAGATGCTAAAGGCCAGTGAGCCTATTTTTGTATATGTAAACACTCATATCATTAATAAAATACATCATTGCGTGTATACCAACCACTATAAAATAGTATGGGGGACTAAACTCCACTAGGAAGAGAAAGAGGGGATATGAGTCTAGAAAATGGGCTAAGCTAAAGGGCTTATTTGCAAGGGAATATTATAATATTATTCCTAAAAGACTAAGCTATGGATATAACTTATGATATCCTAAGTTCTTATGAGAAAGAAAAATGAAATACAAGTGGAGAGGAAGGAGCTCCTAGAGGGCCATGTGTCATCAAGGGTGGATAAAAATAAATGTGGGGAAATTAGTCCATTTCAGACTCACTCAACCATTTGTGCCATGTTCTCCATCAATATTACCTCTGGATCCTGCACACACGCCTTTAGCCATACCCCTTTACTTTTCATGTTAACAACGGTGAATCATACCCTTCTTGTTATGAGCAACACACCAGAACCTTCCTGCCACTAGCAACGTATTTGTATATTACCTGTAGGATGTTGTTTTCTTTACCTGTACCTTTCATGAACGTGGTTACTTCCATCACCTGTTCCATTCCCGAATTTTGTTGCTGCCATCACATGTACCTGTACCCGGTTGAATTAAGTGTGGATTGAAGAGGCAGGTTGTTAGGTCCATGAGAAAATCTCTCCAGGTGAGAGAATTGTTGGGGAAGTGATTTCCTAAGGGAGCCCAACTACAACTACAGTGATCTGAGACTTCTTGTCCAACCTATTGTTGAATCCCTAGAAGAGAAGTGGGGCATCTGAAGGACTCTTGAGCAGAGAAGGGGCACACTTCATGGGGTGGGGAAGGCATGTGGGGAATGGGAGGTTGTAGGTTGCTAGTTTGATTTGGCACCTGGAACGAAATCCTTCATGTTGTTTGTGTTTCCTCAACTTGGCTAGAAATCCATTTACTCGGGTGGAGTTTATTCTCAGCTCGGGGTGACCCACTGTTGAGAATTCTGAGCAGCATGGTCTAAGGATGGGAGATTCGTGGAAGGTCTGCATGCAGTTGGTGGTCTTATATCAAAGATAAGTATCAATTGTAGTATCAATTGTGTGTTAATTTACATGTTGTGTATTTATACATGTGTTTATGTTTATGGGTTTTTCCTGTGTATGCTGCTTGTATATTTTTACTATTATTTCCGCATGAATAACAGATGAAATTATTTGTCTACAAAATATATTTGTCTGCTTAAAGTTTTATATATATACAGATGAAATTATTGTTTTAAGTGGCATGACCCAACGTGGGTGGCTAGGTATGTTACAATATATACAGTTCCACAAGATTTTATGTGTGGCATAGCCCAACGGGCTAAGGCTGGGTATGTTACAATAACTACCTTCGAGTTTGACTCATGGAAACTATAGTGATTTAGGAAATCTTTGTATAAAATTTTAAAGCAAATCATGTAATTCCTTTCCCTTTTTAAGATCAGATAGACCAAATTTGATCTCACTAAATGTTAAAATGTCTTCACATATATGACATGATCGTTTTTTAAGTTTCATAATTAACCCTCTAATATTAAAATTACAATTCCAGAAATTATATATATATATATATATATATATATATATATATATATATATATATATATTGAAAATTTCCATATTAATCAATCTTTTAATTAAAAACCTCATGATGGTGGACACCATGGGTTGTTTTGGCATTGCCTGGTGTAGTTTAATGTTTTTTCTATGTTTTCGACTTTACATGCATTGAAATTCGGCAACACAATTGTTGGAGAAATCACAATTTTATATTTCTTAAACAGTTTTTTTGAATGCATAAATTGGTTCAGCCCTCAAAAACCATTAGGCCACCCAGAATGTGTAATCTCAAGCACTAAAATATGCAATTTTCTGAATTTCTGACTAGATTTTGAACAATACTCATAGAAAAAAGTGCACAGAAGTAAAAGTGGCATGGAATGTGTAGAGTACATCATTATTTAAGAGTTAGTGGGGCAAGAATAAGCACTCAGCAGTGATGTAGATTGGTGGGTGCATAAGTTTTGTTGGGAGTAAGTAAAAGGAAATTGTAAACTTGGAAAAAAATATATACTCTAAATTTGTTGAAAATATTTATAATTTATATGTTTTTCTATCATGAATTATTTAGCATATTATTTTAATATGTTTTTGGGTTTTGGGTCATTAATATGTTTTCTTATTTCAAGTGTAAGAATTTTTAATTTCATAGGAATAAACTTATTCTAAAGGTTTTAGTAGTTTTGGCCAAAATCTAGTCAAAAATTTAGAAAATTATAGATTTCAATGGTTAAAATTACATATTGCAAGTGCCTTCACATTAAAAAAAAATATTGGGGATTCAATTTAAAGTTATAATTTGATTAATAATTAAGTTGAGGGATTCAATTTAAAGTTGTGATTTCATTAATAATTAAGTTGGGGATTGAGATGATCGTTAAATTCAAAAACCTAAAAAGTTTAAACTATATAAACTTTTAACAAATACAAAAAAAATCTAGTAAAAAACTTAAAAAGTTTAAACTATATAAACTCTTAACAAATAAAAAAAAATACTTTTAGATCATCAAGATTAGCAAAAGCTACACGGATGAAGTCATTAACTGTGAAATAGCATTTCGCCTTCCTCCTATAAAGAATAAATACTATCCTTGATCACAGTTTGTCATTAACTGTGAACAGTTTGACTTTGTTTGATGTTTCATATGGATGAACTCTAAGCACCCTCGAGTTTACAGCTGCCAGAGTACTGAAGCGACAGACTCCCACCCAAAATCTTGCAAATTGCAAAATCCAAATAAATATCTGCCATTTCAAAATTCCGGACAGATCATAACACAGTACACTCAACTTAACACAGTAAGAAATATCGCTTCTTGAGATGCCAATAATCAATGTGGACTGCGTAGTCAACCTCATGTTCCGATCATATAATCGACTAATAAATGGCTTTGTTTTGAAAAACGCCCAGCGTAATGGAAGACATGGCTTTATTTTAGGCACCCAATCTTTATGGGTAATGGAATCCACCACAAATAATAAATTTACCTCACTGGTATTAAATTGCCTTCAATTGAATTATAAAGTCGCCGAGTTAAATTAAATGTTCTTGCTGGGAAGCTGTTTTAGCTCTGGGCCTGGAAAAGTACGAATACGGATGATAAATTTACGAAGCATTAAAATTTTTGATTGCATGTAATCAATTTAGCTCTGCCATTGGATAACCAGGTTTATATGTCAACGCAGTAATAATTCGGCATGCAATAATGGGAATTCTATGTGAACGCATTGCAGTGGATAATCATAATTCTATGTCAACGCATTAATGTTTCGGCATTCAATAATTAGGGTTCTAATTTCACGCATCATCAATGGTTGGGCGTTGAATACTCAAAGTTTTATGTTAAACGCATCGATGGTTGGGCATTGAATAATCATAGTTCTATGTCAAAAGCATTAATGGCTGGCCATTCAATAACCAGGGTTTCATGTCAACCGCATTCATGGTAAATCTGTGAGGTATTAAAATAATTGAATAATCGGGTCTCATTTGGTTTTGGAGACTGGATTTCAATTTATTAATACTAAAAGAATAGAATCTTATATTGTTGCGGAATTATTTGGAATTGAATTTTGTAATATGTTTTGAAAATTTTGAAACGTTTTAAGTCGACATTATACTCATTATTAAAAAATTTTAGTGAAATCATATAAAATAAAAAGGAATGAAAGGAATGAACTTAAGAATAAAATAAATAAGTGAACAATCTGCTTTAAAAACTGGACATGAGTAAAGGATTTTCATAAAATTCATTAAACATAAGATTTATTCTATGAAAGCATTAAAAACTTTTCATAAAATTCACTAAACATAAGATTTATTCTATGAAAGTATTAAAAACTTCTTATAAAATTCACTAAACATAAGATCTATTCTATGAAAACATTAAAAACTGTACATAAATAAAGGCTTCTCATAAAATTCACTAAACATAAAATCTATTCTATGAAAACATTGTTTTTAGTTGTACATGTTTTTTCATAAAATTTAAAATTTCATGATACATAATGAGGTTTTGAGGTTTTGTCAAAGTTTTCAGTTTTGCAAATAGTATTTGAATAAAATTTTAGAAATAACTTAGTTTAAAAAATATTATAATTTTATTTTTATTTTTATTTTTATAAGGTTTAATAAATTATATTAGATTAGTTTGATTTATTTTTTAGTTTAACTTTAAATTTTTTTAATAAAGTATTTTTATTATAGATTTATTAGAAACCTTAATAATAATTTTATATTATATATAGTTTTATTTTTGGTCAAATTATATGTTGTTTTGTTAATAAAAGTGCATATCAACTTTGAGATCAATGGTTTACAGTCTATCAAGCCCCTTGCGGTTAACATAAGCTATGAGTGTCGTGAAACTCAACCCCGATTAAATCTTTATTGACGTGTTGCACATCCATTGATTGCGGCCCCCACAGCCTGTGATTAGCCTAACTACAACTCACCCTCCCGCAATCGTCAGATGTACACGCGTACCATATGATGATACTTGGCACTAAAGGTAAATAGTCATTTGATTTGATTTTTTGATATCGAAATAGTCATTTGATTTTATTTTTTTATATCCAAAGTTAATTTGAAAATAGGGTAAAGACGAAAATTGTTGGTTTATTTGAGATTTCCGAAGAAATCAGTGGTCGTCATTCCAACCCGATTCCTTTCCCAACCAATTTCCTCTACATGTAATTTGAATTCCATTAATTGTTCCAGTTTTCGTTATTAAAATGGAATTTTGTCAACTCACTAAAGCTAAGAAAAAAATTAAATGCGGAGGAAGAGGATTTAGTCGACAAAGTCAAGGATATCTTCGATCTAGTCCTGTCTTTTGATCCTTTCGAATTATACTAGTAGGCCATGTAGAATGTTAGAGATCTAATCAACCATTATCATGCCTCAGAATCCAACTTAGCAAAATTTATGGTACCCCAAGTTTATGACTTTCCCAAGTTCATTATCTGGTGTTCTTCAAAGTACATTCTCTCTAAAAGAGTTATAATTTCCACATATGGGTCTATACTCATTGAACTGACTACCCAATCCATCACTGAAATGTTACGGTGGCCATTAAACGCTCACAGTGAAGTGTTAAATGGCATTGTATTGGCCAAATGTTTAAGAGAATTAAAACCTGATGACAATTGTTCTATTACAGTCTTATCTGTGATAGAATCTTGATGTCCTTGTCGATAACATTACTCTTGAATATAGCATGTTTCCTGAAATCTCAAGAAAAATTCTATCCATGATTTCTGCAATTTTGGGAAAAGATAATGACCTTGTGGTTGATGATTTTGTGTTAGGGATTATGGCCTCAATTTTTATATGTGTGTCTAAATTGTTGATCAAATTCAATTATACTGAATTTCTAGTTGATCAAATGCATTATCAACTGTCAAAATTTGAGTCTCTTAGAAGTTTCAGATACCAATCTTATCGTGTTCATCTATTCTTGTTTTCTCAAGTCACTCATTTTGCATGCCTTGGATTAAAAGTTCAATATGATATTGGTAATCCAGTTTCAGTCATTCGTTGGAATCCTCTGATTAAGAAGAAGGCTTTGAATGTTGGATTCTTAGAGTATATTGACATGTTTATGTCCAAAGCTTACCAGATCATATATAATGAAATTCCCCCCATAATGTTCCCTAAATGAAAAAAATTTATTACAGTTGAACCCATATAAGAGAGTAGGAGACTGGTATATATTTAAGAACTACATTGAAATAAGAGTCTATGGCTCTGAACTTCAACCTTTTATTTTACTTTTTTTCTTGACTCCCAAAATCTTTGCACTTGAATACATTAGACAAAGATTGAATTCATTTGATGTTTATTTTGTATCAAGGAAATATAAGGCCAATTTCAAATTGAAAAAAAGATATAGGACATTTTGTTGTCAATTCCATATCAATACTACATGTAACAACATATGTTCTCTCAATTATGGGATTTCAACAACGAGAAGCATGGATATATGACCCTCATTCTTTGATTTCACGAAAGAGGATTTCACATGGTCAGAAACATTATCATCATGAAAAAAACGTTGAGTTGGAGCTATTGGCAAACCAAAACAATTGGGAAGATGTGCAAAATATCTTGCAAGTCCATGATAAAATACGATTCACTCCAGTCACAAAGACCCCTAAGGAGTTTGAGAGGGAATACAAGAGAAAGATTACAAAATCAACTTCAAAGGATTCATAAACAAAGGAAGAGAAGTTAACAAAAAGGCAGAAGACAGAGGTACCGAATGAATAAGAAGAGAAAGAATTACATGAAGAAGTAACACCAGTGGACAAAGGGCCTGTTGTTGTTGATGTGGAAGTGTCATCATCGGAGAATCTCAAGAGTACAGAGGCTCAGAATGAAATAGAGTGTTCGACTACATATTAATCAAAGTAGATTGATTATGTTAATCAATTCATGGATATCAGAAAAGTGGGTTCAAAGATTAAGAAAAACATTATTGCCAAATTATTTGATCAAGGAGGATCTTGGACAATAATGATCTATGTTATTTATTATGAAAAAGGTAGATTGAATGTAGCAGTGATGGAGCCAAAACAATATAAGAAGGTGACCAAGGTATCTATTGATCTCAATGCAGTGCATCCACTAGATAAAATGGATCTCCATAGATAGACTAGAGAAATGTTGAATATAGATCTCATGATAGCCAACCTGTGAATAAAGAAGATGCAAGCTATAAATGAGAATCTTAGAAACCAACTTAAAAATGAGAAGTTAGAAAATAGAATGAGGAAAATAAGAGTGGAGGGATTAGAACAATGGGTGATGGACTTATAAGCCAATCCATAAGATGTGGCACATGTGCAAACCCTAGTGAAAACTAAAGATACAAAGATCCAGGCATTGAAAAGAAGCCTTAAAATCCCTAGTATTGAACATGTCCAGACTCCAGAGTTGTAGGTGACCCAAGAAGAAAATCATCAACTCATAAATAAAATGGTCCAAATGGAAGAACATATGATATTGCAAGAAATGAAGATTGCAAATTTAAAAGGAGGATCTTCTTCATCACATGCAACAAAATCAACAGATCCAACATATGGATTATTAAAATCACTAGCAGACTTGAATATGAAAGGAGATGATATTGGAAAATTGAAGAAAACAGTTCCAACACAGGGTGAATAAATCAAGGACAAGGATAAAGTCATTACAAAATATCAAAAGTTGAAAGCTAATATGCTTAATGACATGGAACAAATTAAGGAAAATTTGTCAGGAAAACATTATTTGGTAGGGGCAAGACACATCATTTGGGATGGAATCATAAATTAAGTTGGAAATATATGGGATTATTTCAAGATAATTGATTATGATATCCTATTAACAAATGAAGCAAATGAAGTTATAAAGAAATCATTTTAGGAATTAGGAACTTGACTACAAGTTGTTACCCAAGTTATTAAGTTCCTAAATTCCAATTCCAGTGAAACAATAAAAAGGAAAGGTGTGAAAGATATAACCACAATAGTTATGAAGGCTGATTTTTTTTTTTATAAAAAGTAATTTATTGCAGATAGCTCAGACCAAATGCATAATGCTGAAGAAAAACATTGACTCTTTCATAAATAAATTTGAAAACCTAGTTAAAATGTGGTTACCTTCAACTTTGAGTGAAAAAGGAAATTTGTTATCAATCGAAAGTTACAAAAAGATTTTGTTCATAGACATAAAAAAAAAGACAAAGTTCCAACGTATGGTTGATAGTTTAAGAGGTAAAACTATTGTTGACCTTATCATAGATGATTTCTACCTTCTTTGTAAAATTAACAATATATTTTGAAATCCTCCCACATATGAGAAATACATTGAGCTATCTATTTCACTCAGACAAATGAGGTCATTCAAATATCCATCAATCGAAACATGGAAACTTTTCATCCAACTATTGACATAACGACTCAGGAAGATAATTGAAGAAAATTAGGGTTTGTAACAGTTGTCTTTTAATCTTCATATTTTTAGGAAGTCAAAGATATTTTGTATATGAAAGACTAGGAAAGAGGATCTGATAATCATATTTTATTATGACCTAGGTTGTATAAATGTCTATGAAAGACTCGGTGTATATGGGTCTTTTTGGGGGGCCAGGGAAAGATCAAATCTTTAATAAAATTTACAAGTTTTGACTGATACAATTTTTTGTGTCTCGGTTCATGTGGCTTCTATTGTTAATGTTTTCTCTATGTTTATAAATTCCTCTTGAATGTATCTATTGTCATGATTGTGATAATTCAGTACAACAACTACTATTGAAAACAGTGAAAATGATCATTTAAAGTTATAAACTTCTTCAACATAGTGTGAGTATTAAGAGGGCCTATACTTCATTTTTATTAAACCTTTTTTAATAGAAATGAACTATTTATTTTTGTTCAAATTATATTTTGGTTCATATACATATTTTATTATCATTTGTTCTTTCTGAAAGTAAAATAATATTTATCAAATGATACATTGTTTTGCACCCAATTTTTTTTATCACCTCTTCTATCGCTCATTAAAATATTTAATTATATGAAACATAGATATTCTTCCCTTAAAAATTGATGTTTAATCTTTAAAGATTGGTAATTAAGGACCTAAAGAAAATTAACAAAACACTATGTTTTAGCACATACCAACTTAAACAAAACCAATAATTTTTATGGATTCCTTGGCATAGTTTCTTAGCCAAAATCATCTCAAGGGTTATAACAACACATTATGCAAGGAGGTTGATCTGGATGATCGATTGTCAATTTTTTATTTTTCAAAATTTTGCATTCTAGTTCGTAATTCATAGAATTTTATATTTTGTTTTGAGAAGTAGTGTGTCAATGTTTACATGTTCATTGTAGGATGATAAAAAATTAGAGAACCATGTATCGGTTGTGCCTGGTAAATATCATAATAGAGTACCATGTCAATGTTTCCAAAGTACTTGGTTTGCACATGTTTTATGTTCCTAAGTCAATTGTTAATGTCATATATGAATCAAATTCCAATCAAGGAGGTTTCATCTATGAAGATAATTTTTAGTTCATCATAAATATTTGAAAATATGTCTAACATTTCTTTGCTAAGTGGAGGAATTGGGACTTGTTAAAAGGCATTGGCAATGCAGAGTGGATTATTGTTCCACCTGAATTGTATGCAACTTTACATGTATATGCAATTATTAGCCGCTTTGGTTTCAAAGGACCAATTGTATTACATCTGTGATACATTCATATAAGAATTTGGAATAACACATTATCTATAAATTTATTTCATGTTCATGCCCCCTGGAAGGAACAAGTGAACGAGAGTGTGTATGTCCCTATGTTTTTTCATGGCAATGTCCTTGACAATTTCTTGTTGTTCTCTATTTATAAGTCTTCTAATTCTGTAATATTCTTCACTTTCAAGGAAAAATGGATGCTTTGTGATCTGAAACCCGAGATTAATACTTTTTCCCATATCAGATTGTTCAGTACATTGAATATCTTCTTGTAAGTCATAATGTTCGTAGTCATGTCTAGTTTTTTGTAGGTTAGCGGATGTATCATTAGTGTTTGCAATATTATCTAGTTGCTCAAGTGCAGTGTTTAAATCGCCCCATGTTGGGTCGATGTCGTATGTAAAGTTAGCCTCATTGGTTTGTATTGTACTCTGATAGGAAGTAAATGCAACCTGCCATGTAGCGAAGTTATGTTTTAATGTGTCTTCACATTGTTCAAATGGAATGTATAATAGAAGTTTATCATAACAATTTTTTTCATATTCGATGTGTTTGTTGTACTTGACAAACCATATTACGTTTGGTTTTTTATTTTTTGATATGTGTGTACCATTTTTATTGTAATTAGATACAAATTATGCAAGGCATATATGCTTAAGAGAAGTTGGATGCTCAATGTAATAATCAATAATGGAGTGTTAGATCAAATGGTCTGAATTATTAGGTTCTTGTTTTAGTAGAAATGGTGGCTTAAGCATGAATGTCCATTCATTAGGTGGAGACGTGTTTATGAAGATACATTCCCTTGAGTTGGAACTCAATGGAAGGGAAAGTACAATATGAATTTTCTGTTGAGTTGACATTTGTTGAATATTAGACAATGTATTGCCAAGTGTAGATATCATTTGCATAACATTGATTCAACTTGTTTCATGTTCTTTGTGTATTCTCCTAAATGCACTTATCATATATTTGTCAACGTTTTCCATGTACGAGGAATAGTATAATGGTGCAACATATGCATTGAGCACATATTGTGTATCTGTATTTTCATTCCACATATTTGGCATGTCCTTGGTGAAACCGTTGTTCCAAATATGTGATGGTTTTCGTTTTAGGAAGATTGTTGGTTTCTTTAGTGATTTAGTGTAGATTGTATTAATTGGATGTAATCATATGTTATCTTTAGTTCCATCAAGAAGTATTCAAATCTCATATAGTTTCCATAATCTGTTTTCTCTAGATATGTGAGTAGGGATTTTTATTTCTTAACTAGAATATTGTCGACTAAACTAAGTGGTTCAATGAATTTCATTGTTTTCATTGGTGGGAGAGTAAAGTTATATCTACGATGTGATTTCATGTGGTTTTTACAGCTCTTTGTATGGTAGTGCCTATGGACTTTGGTGAGTTCTAGATCCAAATGATCTTTGTCATAGGTAATATATTGTTCCAAAATCTTTTCGATTTACGAGTTACTTTCCTTTCCGTATATTGGAGCATTTTATATGTTCATGTGACTTATGTTCTTGATGTTTTCTCTATGTTTACAAATTACTCTTGAATGTATATTTTGTCATGAATGTGATAATTTAGTACAAAATTACTATTGCAAGTAGTGAAAATGATCATTTAAAGTTATAGACTTCTTCGACATACTATGAGTATTAAGAGTACATGTACTTAATTTTTATTAAACCTTTTTGAATAGAAATGGATTATCCCTTTTTGTTCAAATTATAGTATGTTTCATATACATATTTTGTTATCATTTCTTCTTTCTGAAAGAAAAGTAATATTTTTGAAAGGATATATTGTTTTGCACTCAGATTTTGTTTTTATCACCTCTTCTCTCGCTCATTAAAATATGTATTTTTTTGAAGCATAGAGATTATGCCCTTAAAAATTGATCTTTAATATTTAAATATTGCTAATAAAGGACCTAAGTAAAGCAAAAAAAAATAAAAATTAGCACAGACCAACTTAGACAAAACCAATCAATTTTATGGATGCCTTGGCATAGTTTCCTAGGGAGAAACATCTCAAGGGATATAAGAGCATATTATGTAGGGAGGCCAATCTAAAGGATCACCTGCCAATTTGTTTTTTCATAATTTTTCTTATAGGAATTTGCAATTCATAAGATCATTGTGTGATCAAAATCATATTAATTCAGGTTCTCAGTTAGGGACCCTTGAATGCTTCCCATAGAACTGATCATGCCTCCTTTTCTATATCTGGCTATACGTCTACACCCAAATCACGACTCAAAGGAATAGTAATATGGATGTCACCCTCCATAAAAAAAAAAAAATCCATGAAATAGATCAATGACAAAATAATGGAATCTATTTTAACATCATTTCAATAAACTTCAACATAACTAGTACAACAATTAGATGAATCTGGAGTTTTAATTGAATCAAAATGTGGTCATCATTTATACCAGCAACACCATTAGCCAGTGAACATTATTCATTGACTATTAGAAACATAAATATATAACTAAATAAATCTAATGAATATTCCCTTGGGTTTTGTATAACGAAAACAAGAAATTTATGTTTTGCAAAGACTCAACTTTCATTTTGTTATAACTACTCCATTCACAAAGATGTTCATAGGAATATTTCTCTACAAGTTTTGTTCAAGAAAATGAGAATTTTTCCTTCATGAGAGAATAAAAATGTATGAGGGTAACAAAGAAGAAATTTGAAAATTTCATTTTGTTAAATGTGATCTCTAGATGTCAAGTTGTTTTCTAACTCACGCAGTCAACTCCAGTTAGAACTAGCTAAACTTCTCTTTAGTTACTATCATTATCAGTTTGATTAGAGATCTGTTGAATCCTCACTGTATCATTGTATATATTTAATAGTTAGATGGGTATTGAAACCTCAAAGTGGTTTTTTATCCTATGAATCAGTTTTTGTTCATTGTTTCAATTCTTCTTCTCTCTGTGAACTTTGACATGTGTTAATCTATGGAAAAACTCTTGGAAAAGAACATGGAGAAATTTCCCTATCAAAGCCCCAATTAGGCCTAGACTCATTTGGGATGGTGATCATCACCAGTATGTGGGTCTGGTTGCCCCTAAGGAAATTTGCTTCTCGAAATAAGACTTTCTTTGAAGTCATTCTAAGATATTTTGTAGAAAAATAAAGAGCTATTCTAATTACTATTATAAAACTACATTATCCTTACTATAATCCATAAATAGTTCACAGTATTCTAGTGAGGAGAAAGAAGAAATTTGAAGATGAATATGAGACAGAAATGAGTTATCAGGTCACATAAATAGTTCAAATAGATTGACAACTATTAAGATAGATGTATGTTAGTTTTAACTCAGTAAATAGTTACCAAGAAAATACCATTTGTCATACTCATATTCAATAACATAAATTAAACATGAAATAAGGATGAACTATCAGATTTGAAAAATAGTTCTTATAGCCATAACACTAGTTTAGACTTATGCATATAAGTAACAAGTAGATAAAATATTTACTCAATGGGAATTAATATACATACTCATGTTCAATTCCATATTATATATGATCAAATTGATTTAAGAATGAATAATACTATTTTTTCAAAATTCTAACAGAAACACACAAACCAAGAACATAAAGATTTCATTCATAAATAAACATGACAAAAGAGAGGAGTGGTTTTCTAAATAAACATTTCATTAGTGTTGAATAATAGCGCCAAAACCAACAAAACATGACATAACTATTACCACATGTAGGTCATCAAAAACTAAAATATTAAGGCTTTTACAACATAGCACATATCCTTCTCTCCAGAATTTCCAATCATGTTCTTTAAAAAATTACAATAAATAGGAGAGAAGATGAAAAATTATATAACTAGTTCCTCCATTGGATCAAATCAATAGACCCAGATATTTGAAATTGATTTGATAGATGATATTAAGGAGAGATATTCTCCTCAACTTCAACAACACATGTGATGACCTTTTTCCCCTTGCATTTGTCCGTGATTTTTCCATAAGGAAACTTTCTATAACATGATTGCAACTAATGGAGTTTGGAAAATTTCCTTGTTTAATTTACATCGGTAAATATTCTTAGAAATTTCATATCGTTTGGTGAAAAACTTGGATAAGAAACTATCAATTATTTTTTAACATTCTGCTGGATTATTGAGATGTTGTTTAACACTTTCGAGATTCCAAAAATTCAAATTGTTGACATTATTTGTCCTTGAGTCTACTTGTTTCTACACATCTCTAAGACGATTCGATAATGGAACTAATTTTCTGAGAAATCACACATGAGGAAATTTGTATTCTTCAATGATATCTAATGTTGAATCCCATAAGACATTCCCAAACCTCATACACAATTTACATCCAAAAAAATTCTCTAGCATCATTTTTTACTTTTTTTCCCAATGAAATTATGTGAAAACAAACAACTTGCTTGCCAAGAATAAATTGAAGCTTCTATTTTTATTTTTTCTTCTTCATACATTTTAGAGTATCCTGGTGGAAAATTGGTTCTTTGTGCCTCCCATATTTTCAAATTATCAAAAATAGCTTGGATTTCTTTTTTCTTTTTAGATTGTAACTAAGACTCAATAGAAAACTCCAGGATTTGTTCATGTTGTTATTTAATGACACACAATATTGAATAGAACGATACTTGTGAAGATGGTAATTTTTCATTAAGCTCCATTGTTTCTTTCCTTAGGATTTATGAATTCTCATTTCTTATTTTTTCTTCTCTAGTTCAGTAGTGAAGGTATCTATCTGCTTGTCATAATACTTGCTGATTTTTTTTTCTCTAATAAATGTGACTACCTGTCTATCATGCTCAATTTTAATTTCATCTATATTTGTTGTCAATTGTGCGATGATATTATGAGAGAGATTGTTTGTTTCTGTGAGAGATTTGACTTGAGATTCATGCTTCTGTGACCAACTGTATTCTTGTATCCTTTGTTATTCCAGAAGATATTTTACTATGTTCTTTTCTCTCTTTAGTTGGTTGGTTAATATACTCATAGATCATTTATTTTCATTGGAAAATTCCCCTAAGGAATCAACAACTTCCTCTGCAAATTCTTCATCGTCCAAATGTGAAGGATTCCATAAATTGCATCACTTCTTATGTTGTTTCTTCATGGTGGGCCGTTTTCCTCTTTTTTGAATTTCTCTTTTATATAATTTTGGTTTTTTCATCAAAGAAAAAATTGTCTAAAGACATAATAGTATCTTGTATAGATAAAATGCTATCAAGATCAAAACAAGTGGTGACTAGATTTACTAAAATTGAGGTTATGGGAGTAGTATTGATAGGATCAATGATCTGAACGAGTGCTTTGTGGGAATATCCATGTCTGTGTCGGTGTTGAACTATGAATTTTCCTCAATCACTTTGGTAGGAGTCTAGGTATTTGTTGTTCTTGAATATTCTTTTCATGTTACAACTTTATCTTCTGAATATTTGTCCACTTTTGTTTCTCTTGAAGAAGCATTATGAACTGGTTCTATTTCATTTTTATCTTCTTCTTCATCTTCTTCAATTTCTACAATTCCATGTTTTTCCTTCTTTTCCTTAAGAAAATATTTCTTCCTCTTAACTTTCCATTCAATGAAGTTCAAGAAATTATCATTATTTCTTATGGAATCAACTCTTTGGCATTTTTTTCTGGAAGTTCATGGCTTGTTGGCACAGGGGCAGACCCAGGGTTCAATGCTTCAATAACACACCAACAAAACCCTAACTATTGGCCCTTTCGGAAACACCTACGAAGAAGATGAAGTCTCACCCGAGGTAGAGGTAGGGGGGTTGCAAGACTCAAGTGTCTAAAACCTAGATGGGACACAGATTTTTGATTACACACTTCAACAGAGAACTTAGCCAATAGTATGCATTCAACTATGATTCTTATTCACTTCACAAATTAACCCTAATTGTAGGTCAACGTAGTAGTAATCAATATTAAACACATCTAAGTATTCAACACATAGCATCAAAGAAGATCTAGCATTTATTCATATATCAAGAAATAAGCATCAATGGATCTACCTATCATACATCTAGAATAGTGCACTAATAAAATATAAACATAACCATCAAGAACACATAACACAAAGAACAATAACACATGATATACGTGGTTCACCCTAGTGTGGGGCTACGTCCACCAACTCTTCTTCTTCTTTATTAGATTCTTCCAATCTTCTTACATGCACCAAGCCACAGATCCAACTCTGCAAAAGACAGGAAATCTGAACTTACCTCTCCAAATCCTCCTTCCCTGAATTAGATCAAGGCAACAAGCCTTACACCATTTGCATACAAAGAACTTACAAAACACTTGCACTTAGCTTTGCAAGTCTTAACTCATTCGTGCATAAATCCAACTACTATCACTTGTAATTAGCTCTGCAAGTCTTAACTCATTCGCATAGAAAGCCAACTACTATCACTTGCATTTAGATCTGCAAGTCTTACATACAGTATACACAAAACATTCACAACTATTCATGCTTAGCAACCTTCACAGGTTCTTGCACAAAGGCGATCAGAACTACTTCTTACATCTCTTAGGTACTTATTTATACATTACAAAAGATGCCTAAACATGGGTAAACCCATGGGCCGACATTCCATACCCATTACATAAACCCTAAAATCCCAAAAGGCTCACAAAATGGGTGAGATCCCGCAATCTCTGCTTCGCCTGGGTGCTCCATCTTCGACCAGCCTATCGAAGTCCCAAAAATGGTGAAGCACGACCAAGGTTCTCTCAAAACTTGGTCAAGGGGAAACAAGCCCCCAACATGCACCTGTGACTCATCCCAAGTCACTCTGATCTAGGAAAAACTACTTTGAATGCCTCAATATTAGCTCGAGTTTCCTCGACTCACTGCTTCACTAGAGCCTCCTGCTCGATGAACTCCTGAATTACTTTCTCGATGAAAGTTCGTTCCAGGCATTGTTCCATTGTTTCGACCACCTATTCCAACTATGATCCTTGTCCCTCCATCTCTTCAAAAGGTGTGAAGGATTCGTCATGCACCGGCTGGAGTCTTTATGTCACCTCCATAACTCGACTCTGGATGGCACTGACCTGCCACTGAAATGCATGCTGCTCATGCAACCTTTTCATCTTCTCAACAACCATAAGTTGCTTTAACTGTGATTGCATAGTCGATGCCTGCTGATTTGATTCTTGGAGCTGTGCCTCTAATCTCCTCAGCTCTAGGTCTTCTACAAGTCTATCATAGGTCTGTGTACTTCAGTCACTGAGTTTCTTTCATTCTAAGGCCAATGCCCTGATTATTTCGACTTCGCTCCTGGCAGTTTCTTCCCTTTGATCTCTTACTTCTTTCAGAGTGCTCGACACTACTTGAAGTTCTATCTCTGCTACTCTTGCTTGAAGTTGTTGAATAGGCTTAGCGAGATTCCCCACTTGGCTCTCTGTTGCCTCTTATTCTATTTGGGACAATCCAGGCACAAATCGAAGTGCTCTAGTTGTTTCCTCTCTAACCACAATCTGCTCTGTGAGCAACTGGTCATTCTCTTTTTGGATTTCCTCTTTGTCTTCTTTGAACTTTGCCCGAAGGTTAGTTGTCTCTTGCTACACAACCCGGATTTGCTCTAGGGCTTCCTCCTTTTCTTTCCTCAAGGCCTCTATGGCCTGTTGTTTTTCCTATTGGAATCAACGAATTCAAGTCTCTATGGCATCTACTAATATTCATAGTTGGGTGGGATCATCCCCCAATTCTACACCTTGTGATGATGATGGCACAATAGACATTGCGCGACTCGGATAGATAGCTTGTTGTACCCCCTTTAGCCCCACCTCGATTCTGTCATACATCGTCTCCTGCTTTGCTTCATGTCACTGCAAGATACCCTCTGAAACATCTTCTACAACTGCGATTATGAGGTCAACATCGTCCACTATGAGCACATTCTGTGACTGAGGCTTGTTAGCTCGGGATTTCTTCTATGCTGAGGGTTTCTTCGGAGAAACCTTCCTTTTATTTGATGTATCTACTTTTGTTAAGGGATCCTTTGGTGGTGTTACTTCACCCTTTTCTTTCTTGTCTTCTTCCCCTTCCTATTCTTGGTTTACTTCGTCACCACCTCCTCCTCTAGGTGAGTCAGGCACAGTTTCCTCTGATGCATTTTCCTTCTCTTCACTGTCTATGTACTGCACTTCCTCCTTATTCTTATTTTTATTAGTGCTGCTTGGTCCATCATACTCTATTCGGGTGACCAAAGGACTTTTGATGATGTTAGGGTCGGAAAGATCTGTATCTTCCACTAGGACCAAGAATTCAACAAACCATTCCTTGGTTATATCCTCCATGTATTCATCAATCAATTTGCAATAGGACTGTATCTCCTCCTTGCTTTTGTCCCTCCACGCAATGATGTAAATGAAGTGTTAGTCTACGTGAAACTTCACTAGTGGTTTGTAATTATGCAAGGTGTTGGGAGTCATTCGGGGGAATGATTCAATGGAATACATGAGATGTAAGTAATAAGTGTGGAACACCACATTTGATTTCCATTGCTTCGCCATGTCACTTGTATACCATAATGTGGTGAACCTCATGGCTAGTGGTTCTGATGACTCAACTTTAGGGAATGTAGCTCCCTCCGACATCACCCAAGCGAAAAATGCTATTAAGATCAATGACCAACTAAAGTGGCACTCGTAGACTTGGTCCTGTGTTTCCTGAAAGTCCTTATCCAAATCATTGACGAGGTAGATCACCCAGTTCATCTGCATCCCTTCAACACACTTCCCTGCAAGGTCGACTACGAATCCCGTGACTTGTGTCGGCCTATTATTTTTGAAAAGATTTCAAGCGATCAATTGACAAGCTAGGCACACTATGCCATATTGTATGGAGGATACCTTGTAGCCTCACTTCCCTTTCTCCACATCTCCATACGCCTCCTTTATTCACTGCACGAAGGAGATAACTGATGTATTTCCTGGGTAGAACTGGTGAGGGTCTGGTCCTTGCATGCTTAATCCGATGATCAGGTGGATCAATGCCATATCCACAGTCATGCGCCTATGTAACCAGAGATAGCCTCCATGGTAGCATGACATAAGGAGTTTAACACACGCATTAACCTCCTGATGTCTGTCGATTTGGGGGATCTTCATGACGTTCAGGATCTTCGACCGCGCAATCTCCTTGATCCATGGTTGAGGAATTATCTTGGGCTTCTTCCCAGGCATATTTTTCAAGTACCGATGTGGGGCAAGCATTGAATAATTCTTCCTATCTCCTAGGTTGAAATCACTTATCTTGAGGGATGGGATCATTCCCAGTTGTGGTCCTACTGCACGTATCCCCTTCAGGAGGTACATAGTGATGAGTGTGTACTCTAATTCACATGGGATGTTGTCATGACTAACCACACTAGCCAGAGGCGAGATGTAGTCGAGAAATACCGACGGGATCTTCTTTGCGTTCGCCAAATCATCGTGGTGCTTGCTTCTTCTCTCAGTCCCTGCTCGACTAGATTGATCTACAGTTGAGGGGGATGCTTGCACTCCACCCGTCGACGATGCGTGTATATCTGCGGACATAACCTTCTCATCCATAAGGTCAATCAATATTTCTTCTATCGACTTCTCTACAGTGCTAAGTTCACCTGACATGCACACTCGTAATCAAAGAACTCGGGTAGGCGAACAGATACTCAAGGTAATTGAATCGGTGGCGAGGTCTAGACAGTACAACATGGTATGCGATCAATTATCTGTGGGCTTGAATATCTCAGTTTGGAAAAGTGTCCCTGTTGAGGCATTCGAAGGATTAAATAAGAAATGTCATAATGGATTCCTCCAATGGGAGGGAATGCCTCAGTCAATACGATTCCATCCATTGTGGTGCTATCCCAATGGTCCAATGGTGGTCTTTCCGGCAATAATTGTTTTTCTAGCTGTTCTGGAGCGTTGTTCTAACGGTCGGGATGCCTCCAACAGTCGTATAGATTCACCGTGGAGAAGTTCCAGTCTGTGTTATTCTTCTACTCTGATGAGGTTCAAGATCTACAAGACTGCCTTCTGTGAAGTCTTCTCTGGAACTTTGTGAATTTTTTCTAACTTTGCCTTCTTCTTACTCAACTTTCTTGCCTTCTTTCCTGTGATCTGATTCTCTAGGTTCCTTTTTCCATTCTCATTCTTATTTCCTCTTAGCATAGTAACTTCGCACTGCTGATGTTCTCTCAAAGGTTTCGAATGAAATATCTCTTCTCTTACTACTTCTGGGGTAGGTGTTCTTCTCTCCTGTATAGATAGGTTCTTTAAGCCTTCTTGTGTTCTTTCAACTTCGACATCAAACTCTCTTGCCTTCTATTGCTTCGACTCATCCTCTTGTTCTTGTATTAGTCGCTCTATTTTCTTGGCTATGAAGTCCCTTAATTATTTTTTTTTCTATTTTGTAGCTCCTTCCTCTTCTTTTCTCCGAATCTAATCTTTCTCAATCCAAGTCTTTCCTAACAAAAGTGAAAACGGGGCATTTTTGTCCACAAACTTAATGAATTCAAATTCTTCTTCATTCAATGTTTCATGGGAAATCATAGGTACATGACTAAGTCTTCCACATAGGGTTATTATCTTTCCTTTAAACAATCCTATCCCTCCTAATGAAGGAATCATAACAGGCTTTCCTAAATTTTCCCAAGTGCTTTCTGCATGATATTCACTATGTTTCCTCATCCATAACCCAGTCTATGTCGAAGTCTCCTATTCTTGTTTCTATGCACTCCTTCTCTTTTAAGATCTCTGGTAAATTGATGTCTTTGTGATCCTTCAATTTTTCTCTCATCTGTAATAATATAGTCTTTGATTCTCTAACATATCCTTAGTTTATTGACCTTCCTCATGGTTCTCTTATCTCGGGTTCATATTTTCAGCTTTAGCAATCATTCTAGGGAAATCCAAAACCTCATCAAGAGATTTACAACAAAGACAAATAGGACCTATACTAGGGAATTCCTTAGCAAGATGTCCCAATCTTCTGCAGTTATAACACAATTTCAAACCTCTCTTTCTCTTAAACGATCCCCAACCTTTCTCGTACTGTGCACTGGGATCATAGTGATGGACCTGCAATCTTCAAAAATTCTATCTAGGGTCATGCATCCACTTATTTGTCCAAAAATTCTTTCTATGCATAGGAATAACATATCTTTCACTATATCTATCAAATTTATTGAGATCAAATCTTCTTTCTTCTAGTTGAGYGCTAGTTTTTAGAATAGGACAAAATCTACCAAACATACCTAAATTMCTACTTTCGAATCAAACATTTCCACTTATATTACCTTTACTATAGCACAAAGATTTAAGATATTACCTCTTTTCTTCAGATTGGGCTTCTCTTTTAGCACAGAGCCTCACAAGTCAAATAAAATATTGCGCACWACAACAACAGATCTACGCACATAGATTTTTATTTTCTTTAGTTCCTAACAATCACAGTTTCATGTCCCGGCAATGGAACCATTTGTTGGCACAGGGGAATACCCAGGGTTCAACACTTCAACAACGCACCAACAAAACCCTAACAACTGGCCCTTTCAGCAACACCTAAGAAGCAAATGAAGTCTCACCCGAGGTAGAGGCAGGGGGGTTGTAGGACTCAAGTGTCTACAACCTAGTTGGGACACAGATCTGTGATTACACACTTAAACAAAGCACTTAGCCAATAATATGCATTCAATTATGATTCTTATTCACATCACATATTAACCCTAATTGTAGATCAATGCACTAGTAATCAATATTAAACACATCTAAGCATTCAACACATAGCATCGGAGAATATCTAGCATTTATTCATATATCAAGCACTAAGCATCAATGGATCTACCTATCATACATCCAGAACAATGTACTAAGCAAATATAAACATAACCATCAAGAACACATAGAACAAAGAACAATAACACATGATATATTTGGTTCACCCCAGTGTGGGGCTACGTCCACCAATTCTTCTTCTTCTTTATTAGCTTCTTCCAATATTATTACATGCACCAAGCCACATATCCAACTCCGTAAAAGACAAGATATTTTCACGCACCTCGTCAGATCCTCCTTCCTCGAATTAGATCAAGGCACCAATCCTTACACCGTCTGCGCACAAAGCACTTACAAAATACTTGCACTTAGCTCTACAAGTCTTAATTCATTCATGCACAAAGACAACTACTATCACTTGCACTTAGCTCTGTAGGTCTTAACTCATTCATGCACAAAGCCAAATACTATCACTTTCAGTTAGCTCTGCAAGTCTTACATACAGTATGCAAAAAACATTCATAACTATTCACGGGTTCTTGCACAAAACCGATCATAAATACTTCTTACATCACTTAGGTACTTATTTATACACTACAAAAGAGTCCTAAACATGGGTAAACCCATGGTTCGACATACCATACCCATTACATAAACCCTAAAAGCCCAAAAATCCCACAAGATGGACGAGATGTCGCGATCTGTCGCGATCTCTGCTTTGCATGGGCGCTCCATCTTCGACCAGCCTGTCGAAGTACCAAAAATGGTCAAGCACGACCAAGGTTCTCTCAAAACTTGGTCGAGGGCCAACATGGCTCTTTGAAAAAAAGGTAAAAATGGTTATCTTCAAGAATATATGTTTTGCTTTTGACTGTTGTGGGGTGAAAACATTGATGTATTAATTGCGTTGTAGTATTGTCCCAACCATTTAATTTGTCAATCCGAGGGTCGTAGGATTATGAATCACATGCACTGTATGTGAAAGACTGAAGTATAACTAATCTAATCTAATTTTCTGAAATCAAATTAATCTAGGAAACCATTGAAACACTAACTAGGAAAGCAAGAAATTGCATAGGGGAAAAACAATACAACATGTGAAGAGTTGAACGACAATTGACATATGTGAGCTCACACAATAAATCAATCTCAAATTATATTACAAGAATCAAATGACAAAGCATGAAAGAATAACAATGAAATAATCAAAGCTAAGAATCCCCTTCTCCTAATTACAAGACTAAATTATGAATTACATGAATCCCTTCATGAAGAGAGAGAAATATCTTCTATACATGAAAGTCTTGAAGATAAGATAAGAGTGCCATAATTACAGATCCACTATTCTCTCAACCACTCTCAACTACTTTCCCATTATTACAAGATAGGATCCATTCAAATCCTCCACACATCTCTCACATATCTTATATAAGATATGCCAACCAAATCTTCCATGATCTTCTCCTTGAGCTTAACTTCAAATCTCTTTAAAATCTTCAATGTTTGAAGATGTAATTCGAATTTGAGGATAGGTAGTGAATTTTTACTTTGTTGAAATATTCAAATATGCCTACACACATCATCAAACTCATCCAACCTTGATATATAATGAAAATATGTTAATTTTCTAATATTTAATCACAAATTCACTTATAATACTAAAATGAATAAAGTGGAAAATAATAATGTGAAACCCAAATGTATTTAGGAAAATGGTATGATGGAAGGTTAATGGGATGATGAAATGTAAGGAATAATGAAGGGAAAGGTGGATGAAAATGAAACATTTATGAGTCCTAACATCTCCCCCAACTAAACTTGTTGCATGTCCTCATGCAACCATGCATGTATATTATGAAGAACCTTTGGCATTTGAACTTTAATTTTGATTGATGATGTCTTTTTAATAACGAATATTTCCAGGATGTAAAATACATGTGTAACAACATGTAAAATACATGTGTAACAACATGTAATAACATGTAAAATTTTCTTATGGTTGCTTCTTGTGTGACAACCATGAATACAAAGAATGTTGGTTCTTGTGTTGACAACATTCATTTCACTTATTTATTTTCTTGTTGCAATAATTTAGCCATATACTCACTGAAAATAATAAGCTATCAATGTGCATAAGAGAGAATCACTGAGTATAAGAAAGCCTTTTCTCTATCTTTTATGAATCATGCCAATATGTATATCAATGCATATGAAGCAAAGTGTAACAGGGGATCGTTGGAAAAGAAAATTTGGTAAACAATAAATGAGACGAAAAATGGAGTGATAATAGTGGAAAAAAATGGAATACTAGTAGTGAATAGGTAGTGAATATATCCCCCCCCCTCCAACTGAATCGGTTGCATGCCCTCATGCAACTTAGTGTAGTTCATAGAAGGAAAGGGAGCATGGCAAGGAAAATTTCCAAAATATTCAAGTCAACATATAAGGAATTGTGTGATTAAATCTTATAAAACAACATACCTCCACTCACCCAAAAAGTAGATGAACTATGCAATATAAATGTAGTTGTTGCGGTTGTTGGATCAGGAAAACGTGACTGGTGTTGTAGCTACAATTGTTGTAACTGTTGGAGAAAATAATATGTGATTGTGATTGTTGGAACATGGAAGGTGTCGCTGCTGCAAGATCATGAAAATGTAACTGCGGTTGTAGTTTCACTGCTCTACTGTAACTATTGTAACTGCAACTACTGTAACTGTTGAATCAGACAATGCGAAGTGGAGGGATCTAAAATGCTGCTGATGAATCATGGAAAAGAGGAAGTATGAAAGTGGATGGTAGTACTCTCATATAGCTGAAGTCATACTGTTGTTACTGCTGAGGGAGCCATAAAAAAAAAATAGTCTTCACCCACTACAAATCGATGGTACAATTCTAGTCATGCGAATAAATGTGTCGATGTCGAGCATGAATAGAAATCATTGGATTACTGACCATCGATGAATGTCATTAACCAATGCGAGACAAACTCACCAGTAATGTCAATGAGTGCCAAGGTACCTGAGTAAATCTTGTGAAGTGAAAATAGATGAGTTGATGTATTCCCATCTGACAATCTGAAGATCATGGTACATTGATGTATTACCATGATTTTCGGAGAGATAACTTGCCATTAGGGCATGCAAGCCTCAAGGTACCCAAAAGGAACTCTAGTCTATATCCCACATAATGTGTTGAGGTCGATGGGGCAAGACTGCTGAAAGGTGGGCCTTACGGAATCCCACATCAGTCCACGTGAGTTTATAAAAATTTTGGTAGGACTATAGATGTAAAGATCTCAGTAGCAACATGGTTTATGGCAAGGAAATCAAGGAAATGTGATCATGGAAGGGGAACTCGACTAGTTTTATTGACAAGGAAAAAGAATTGAAAAATAAGGAAGTGATGTATGTGACTCAGAAAGATAGGGATGTTCAAATTCATGATGGATAAGGCAATGGAATATGGATTCAACACAGGGATGACCAATGTACATTTGAAGGAAAAATGGGGGTAAACATTCATGATGCAAATGGGTTTATTGAAGGTGTAGTGTAGCATCATGTTACAAATAAAGGAGTAACAACCTGTAAAATACATATGTAGTAGAATTTAGTACATGTGTAATGACATGTAAAATACATGTGTAACAACAAACATGAAATTAATAATGAAGATCGGCTCCTTCAAACTGTTACCAAACATGTTTTTCTGAAAAATGTTTTGATTCTTGAAGATCATTGTGGCATGGAAAATGATCCTTGTGGTTGTTCCTCTTGTCTTCATTCCTCTGATTACTCTCTCTCTCCCTTTGACAAGGTATTAACTCCCCCTACTGATATGACAATGCACCTTCTCTAACCAATCCCAATTTAAAGAATATATCCCCCTGTGGGTGTGTCTCCCTATCTGTATGCTACTAATTTTTCTTTTTGAATCTCTCTCTCTCGTGAATTATCTGCATGTTTTTGTGTAGATAAATATAGATCTTCCTATCCATGCTTCCTTTTGGAGTTATTTTCCATTGGTGCTTCCTTGTGTAAACATCTGAAATATATAAAAAACATTCAATAATACACATTCAAATATTATTGTATCATTATCATCCATTATGATAATATTCCTTTATCTCTGAAACACTCTTTGAACCAACCTATGAATCCAATCTTTCCTGAACTCATGCTCTCAAATATCCACAATGTTCACCCATTTGTCCCTGTACTATTCTGAAGTCTTATCGGCTGCAAATGATCATCAAATGTGTCCCCTGATATTCTCTATCTTCATACCAAAATATGCATGCTTGGAACAACCTCTGCTAACAATATCTATGCATACATATAACCATAGATTTCTACCTGTGTAGATTCCAACTAACACATGTGTGGTAATACTGCTTTATCAATCGATCAATATTCCATTATGTACTACTGTTATCAAAACACTCTAAATTTGTATCTATCAAACATCTACAATATCATACATCAAACTGCTCAAAAGATACTCTCTGATCTATAGAGCTATTGTCTAGGCTCCCCATGTTCAACATTCATAATAATGGGAGTCTCCAAGCCATATGGCTCAGATGAATACCCTCCCAAATTAGTCTCCATATTCATCTATAAACTCATCTTCTCTATGAACTCTGACTTCTTTATTTCAACCCGTGGATTGATTTTTCACTATAATTCCTTAAAGTACAATTTCTTGGGCCAAGTCTTTATTCACCTGCTCTTCTTTTATTTCTTGTGCTACTGCAAATCCTATGATCTTTGGGACCTGTTATTTTTTTACCTGCTCTTTATTATGATCTTTCTCTATTGCAGATTTTGACAATATAGTTCTTGAAACCTATTCTTGTTTTTCTTGCTTTCCTTCTCTTTCTTGTACTATGGAAAGTCTTGCAATTTATGAAATCTGGTCTGTATTAACTTTCTCGTCTTCTAGTTCTTTTCCTTTCTAAATTTTAGTATCTATGATATTTGTTTCTTTCTTCATGGATGGCACTATCATGCTTCTATAATTCCGAGCTATATGACCATAGTTTTGGAATTTGTAACATTCAATATTATGTGGGGCCACATAATCATTTATTTCTTGAACATTTCTTCCATAAGTCTTGCAATCTGCAACATTATGTCCAAAGTTAGTACAATAAAAACAATGACCCTAAAATAAATTTACATACCTGGGAGTGAATGATCTTATCTGTGTTGTAGTCCTTCTAAAATCATCCTTTTTTTTATCACGATCTTCTCTTGTATTTACTCCTTCATTATGAGTGAAGATTCTTGGTTGTTTGAATGTGGAAGGTCTTCTTTGATGTCCATCTCTTATGTACTCTTCTTCTTGAGTCTTCATTCCTTTTGGAATATTCTTCTTTAAGGAATTTCATTCTTCCTTCTGTATAGAACCTTTGATGACTTCTTCATAACTCTTAGGCTTCTCTTCACTTTTCCCTTTTCACGACCTATGACATTTCCCTTCAACTATCTTTACTGATGATGTGGATGTTTCTTCAATGTTTTTGTTGATACTGACAACTTGTATTCTTAACATAACAAATTATTCATCAAGCTTCTCACAATCCTCTTCTTTCTTCTTCATTTGGATCTTCATTACTTCTTTTGTTCTTCTTGCTTCTTCAAGTTGGATCTTCAAGGTGACGATTTCTTCTTCAAGTTCTTTTTCTAGTTGAATGTATTCTACTTCATGATTCTTTTCCTTTTTAGTCTCTGGATTTTATTCTATTGCATTGGGATTTTCTATCTCATCAATTCAATTTTCAAATAAGGGCATTCAAATTTAAGATGTCCTCCTTTTTCACAATTAAAGAAGAAAAAAAGTCTTATGTTGATTTTGTATTATTCTTCTTCTGAATATTTTTGACATGATGAACATATTTCCTGTTAATCCCTAGAAAAATCCCCCTGACATGTATAAAACCCCTTATTATGTCGTAGGTATTTAATTATTACATTTCTAGTAGTTCGGCTAGAACCCTTCTTTGAATCCTTCCATCATAAGTGTAACCCTTTATCTCCTATATATATCAAGGATATCTAGTATTAGGATCATCTTGTCTCATCTCATCATGTGTTATGAAGTTTATATATTGTTAAGGACATTTACCCCTCGAAGTACAATAAATTTTATTCATTTCTTATCATTTTTAAGGCGCTGGATCATAACAATTGGTATAAGAGCTCAAGGTCTTGGGGTTTCATTGTTGCATATAAGACACCTTGTACATTTTGATATAACTTGTTTTATACGATGTTTTAGAAGGAAAACCTTGGATAATATTTTTTCTATGAATCAAGGTACGTGGGGTTCCAATTCCATCTCCTTAGGTCGTATACTTTCAGAGATATAGCTTGTGTAAGATAGGGTTATGAAATCATCCTGAATTTATTCATTGCGTAATTTTCACTATAAACCTTTTTATGTGACGTTTCAGGCCCTAAAACCAGAAGGCTATTTAGAGAGATTATCAAGTTAGTTGTGATAAAAAAATTATCTTTTGTTTCATCCTAATTTTGTAGATACACCCTGTGTAAGATAGGGTATCTCACTATTCATATTAACTAGTCACAAACAAGTATTCTGAGTAAAAAAATGATATCTTCTTCAATGAGTATCCAAATTAAGTGAGACTAGTTTCATTGGATAGTGGACAATCTGTATTATTTTATGTGCAAGTTTCAGAATAAAATATCATATATTTTTCTCTTGTCATGCTTTACAAGTACGCTCTCCTAGAAAGGACAAAAATCAGCAAGGTGTGGGGAAGTTACCATAAATTCCACTTGGAACATCCAATTTTGATCAAACCTATGGCATTGTAGAGAGGACATATCAGAGAACTATAAAACAAAATTTCATACCCAGAAAGGCCAAAATTTTAGAGATACACTAGAAGAAAGGTCAACCAAGAGGACAAACTCCAAATTAACGTTTTTCAAGGTACGCAACTTACAATTGGCATAATTATTTTTGGAATATTTGTTTCGGGTGATTTAAAATTTTGGATATATAATAGAGGAGTATTATTATTATTACTCCACATGGGTCCCAAAAAGGTGAAAACAACTATTAAACCTCCATAAGTCTCATCTATGACTCAAGAAGAAAATGAGGACATACATTATAAGTTGTCCAAATTGGAGGAACAAATTAAGAATGTGAGTGAAAAGTCTAAAAATTGGGTAAACACACAAAGACAAAATCAAGTAATGGAAGGTAAGATGGATGGCATGGAAAACAATATGGAGGGTTTGAAAAACAAGATGGATGATATGAAAAATATGTTGGA
>ML784082.1:0-20630 GCA_009831015.1 Picea engelmannii | reverse complement strand
AGAGTAAATAAACAATGAAAAAATGAGAAATCATACACATACATAGTACACCAGTGTTTTTACGTGGAAACCCAAATAGGGATAAAACCACATAATGCTTTTTCTTATATGTCTTTAAGAATTACATTCATTGGAAGCACCAACTTCCTTTGTTTTCTAACTGCAACTGGAAGGAGGCTCCAACCCCCTAGTTTCTCAGGATACAACCAGAGGCTACATCCATTTCCCCAATTCTCTGGATACAACCAGAAAGAGGCTACAACCCCCTATGTTCTCTAGCTACAAGTGGAAGGTGGCTACAACCACCTGTCCTTTCCCCATCCAATAGCCCTGAAATATAAGTAGAATGATGGAACCATTTTCACACTATCATTGTGATATATACTACTGTAAATCTATACCAATCAACCTGCACTAAACAACCTGTAACAACTTGTACCAATAACCTATGCCAATATGTACCATCAACATGTACCTCAACCTATACCATAAACAAGTGCATCAACCATGCACCAAATCTGTACAAATAACCTGTCACAATAACCTGTCCAAACAACCTATCACGACAACCTGTCTCATCAATATTATCAACCAAATCAGATCTACTCACCAAGACAACTCTCAACCATATGCACAATATCACCAATATGTGCATCAACCAAGCATAACACAACAACTCATAATCATCACCAAGATCAATATGTGCTTCTAATAATATACCGAGACAAGTATGCTACATCATCCATAAACCATGTGTCAACGATAATACTAATAAGTGCCTCCAACCATGTACCAAGTATGTACCAATCATGCATCAACTAATCATCAATTGTGACTCATCAAGATGTACCAACATCATCAACTATACACCTCATGTATGTGCCAACACATCAACTACTTGTCTCAACCATGTACCCAACATGTACCTCAACCAAAATCCCTCATCAATTTCATCATCCAAATCTGATTTGTAACTCTGTAATAGACCTGGTGTAGATGATCACATACCTCCAAACCTTCCTTAACTTTCACAACAAGAGACTATCATTTTCATCAAACTTTACTATGGCTGTTACAAATCACTCTAGACCACCACTATGGCTCATTGGTTCTCCTCCAGTGCACACTCATTGAGTTATACAGAGTATATCATCTGTAAATTATTCATTATTCAAAACGGTTAATGGGAATTCTTTCATTCTTTCTCTCCTTCTTCTTCTTTCTCCAATTCTCTGTGCAAATGTGTGTATTATTGTTTATCTAGATCTATTCTGTGTAGGTTCAAAACATTTACATGGTATCATAGTTGACGAAATGATAATAAAAATCTACACCAAAATGTTTTGCAGGTACAAGAGATTGAAGACAGCGGAAAGATGGATTTCCAAAAAGAATTCATTCTTGCACCTTACAACTATTTTGCATGGAAGGAGAAAATATCCATACATATCTGAATATTAGGGTTGTACATGTTAACCTTGAATACATATATAGAACCGACATCAGCCATAGAAAAATCCAAGTACTTAAATCGCATGGATGAGGCACTCGAAACAATTTGCAGTGTTATTTCTCCTGATCTCCTTTTTCACATATCTTCCTATAAGACTCCCAATGAAGCCTGGACCACCTTGGAAGGGCTCTTTGGAAAATAGGATGAGATGAGGGGACACATGTTGGAGGTGGATCTACTCACATTGGATCCAAAAATCTTCGACAATATCCGAGATTTCTTTACAAAATTCAAGGATTTACTGTCGCAACTTAAAGCTTGTGGGGTTGATAAATTGAAGGAGGAGAAAAAATGGTTCACACCATTCTCTCCAAGATTGGTCCTAAATTCCCTGTAGTCGTATCCACATTCCATTCTTTTATATTCTCATCAGGAGCCAAATGGAAGATGCCTTCTCTTGAGGATTTTATCAAATCCCTGACACAAGAGCAAACCAATCTCATCAACACGGGGAAAATCAAAGTCCCAAAGGTGCATGCACTCATTGTGCAATATGAAAGCCATAAATACCAGAAATCTAAAGATAAATATAAACAGAAAGCTCGTGCACATCTGAATAAGGAAGGGTACACAAAACCCTTCACTGATGCCTTCAGATCCAAAGGGGAAAAGGGAAGAAAAGGGGAGAAATTCAGGTACTGTCACAAAGGATTCCATTCAAAATCTGCATGAATGAAAAAACAAATAGATATGATGTCTCAAATACTTTAGCAAAACAAACTTGGAGATTGCATCCCTGAAGGTTCCAAGAAGAAGAAGCCATAAGATCTGAATTCCAAGAAAGGCAATTCTAGCCATGCCTTGATTTCCATCAACTGCTCTCTCGATGCTTGAATAGTAGATTTAGGTGCATCACATCACATGGCTACCTAAAAATAAGTATATTATTCTTTGGATGCATGCAAAGGTCCTCCTATTCTGATGGGGGGAAACTCTTCTGTCGAAGTCACCGGAAAAGGAAGGATTGAACTCACCAATAGAAGTTTCAAGAACGTGCTACATGTTCCCAAAATTTATGTCAACCTTCTCTCCATGTATCAGATGATGAATTCCAGCACCGAAAATAAATTCATATTCACCGCAAATTCCGTGGACATCTACGACATGAAAACCAACTCTAGGGTTGCTACTGGTGAAGTAAATCATCAGTCTAGATTGTATACATTTTCTGAATTTATTGAACCTGATTCTTCTTTATTGCTTACTCATGCTGATGAAAGTAGTAGGACATGGCACAAAAGTTTTGGACATTTCAATTTTAGATACATGCAAAAACTTAGCAATCAAAGATTGTTTTATGGTCTACCAGACATCCATTTCTCCAAGGGAGTGTGTGAGGGATGTGTTATCGGGAAACACCCTCAAGAGAAATTCGACAAGGGAAAGTCTCAAAGAGCCTACGCACCTTTAGATGTGATAAAAAGTTACCTTATGGGTCCTTTTCCACATCCATCGATCATAAAAGTGAGGTTTGTTCTCATTTTTGTTGATGATTGCTCACGCTTTACGTGGATCTACTTTCCTAGGAAAAAATCCAAGGTCTTTCAACACCTCAAATATTTCGAAGCCCTGGTTGAGACAAAGTACGAAAAGAAGATCAAGGTCCTTTGAAATGATAATGGATGAGAGTATGTAAATCATGAGATCCATGATATTTTCCATGAGGTAGGGATCCAGTTGCAACACACAATTCCCTATACTTCACAGCAAAACATAGTTGTTGAGAGGAAAAAGAGATCTCTAAAGGAGATGGCATCTTGCACGTTGCATGCAAATTCTCTACCACATAGACTATGGGACGAAGAACTTAATTGTGAAACATACATCCAAAACCGATCTCCCCATAGATGTGTCAAGGATAATACCCCCTATGAGGCTTAGAGCGGCCTCAAACCAAAAGTGACCCACTTTCACATTTTTGGTTCACGTGCATGGGCCTAGATTCCATCTGAAAAGGGGAAGGCACTTGATCCACAGAGAAATAAGTGTATTTTTGTTGGATACCGCAAAGATGTGAAGGGATATAGACTTATTTATATTTCCTCGAACCGACTCATCATTGAGTGAAGTGTCCAATTCGAGGAAAGTGTCTCGCATGTACCTCAACAACAACATGTAGACACGTTGATTCTTCTAGTTGTTCGAGATGATGAACGTGCACATGACGACTCTTCAGATGAGAGTTATGATTAAGAGGAATCAAATGGTTTAGATTCAGCGTGAGTACAGTTAGATGTAGATTTAGAGAATCCATATTCAATTGCAAAGCCATAGCAGAGGCCCAAGTGGTCACAAACTATTCTTTAGGATGCAGGCGATCTCGTTGGTGATCCAGCTGACACTAGGAGGACCCGAAGTGATCTCGAGGAGACTCCTATTGTACTCATTGCCACTGAACCATTTCCCTCCAGACATCTTTTCTTGGTTCAGTCTTTAGATCCATAGTGTTATGGAGAGGCTGCTGGAAATCCCTATTGGAAATCCACCATGTAGGAGGAGTACAACTCCCTCCTCGAGAACCACACTTGAGATATGGTTCCTCTTCCTTTTGGGTGGAAACTTGTCAGATGTAGATGGGTCTACAGGACCAAGAGCACAGTAGATGGAAATATTAGCAGATACAAAGCCATGCTTGTATCCAAAGGCTTTCATCAAGTTCATGGTATTGACTATGATGAGACCTTCACTCCTGTATAGAAGATGGATTCCATATGATTGGAACTTTCCATTGTGGCAGCCAAAGGATGGGAATTCCATCAGATGGACATGAAGAATGAATTTATTCATGACGATCTCTCTGAGAATATATATATGGAGTAACCCTAGGGATTTATGCAGGACTCATCTTTGGTCTGTCGACTGAAGAAGTCCCTTTATGGCCTCAAGCAAGCTCCCAGGGCATGATATGCCAATATGGACTCCTACCTGTTGTCACAGAACTTTGTACATTGTAAATCATACCCAAATGTCTACATGCTCAAGATGGCTAATTCACTTCTACTTTTAGTTCTATATGTTGATGATTTTTTGATCATCGGTTGCTCGAATTCAACGATTGTTGCAGTATAGAGGACTCTACATGACAGGTTTTTGATGATGGACATGGGTCCACTACACTTATTCCTTGGAATAGATATTAGTCAGGATGCATCAAGAATCAAACTGTCTCCAACCAAGTATGCACGAGATCGCCTTGAAAGAGTATGCTCCGACTCCTTTCCTATTAGGATTCAAACTTGAGGATGGAGAGGAGACTCCACTGGTTGAAAACACACTGTACAAACATCTAGTGGGGAACTTTTTGTATCTCACACACTCCAGACCATACCTCTCCTATGAAGTTGGCACAATTTCTAGGTTCATGCAGGAGTTTCATGAGCTACATTTGAAGACTAAAAAGTGTATCCTTCGATACGTATAGGGCACCATCACCTTTAGGATTCATTATGCAGAAGAATCTACATTAGATCTCATCGAGTTTACTAATTATGATTGGGATGGTGATAGAACTGATAATAAGTCCACATTTGGTTACTCACTCAGTATTGGTTCCGAGCTTATCTGTTGCTTGATCAAGAATCACGCTTCCATTTCTTTATCTTCAGCCAAGGAAGAGTACATAAGAGTAGTTAACATAACCATTCAGGCTATGTGGCTACAACATTTTCTCACTGATTTGGGAATTCCGTTTCATCAGTCAATCATCATATGGTGTGACAACCAGAGCACTCTGAAGTTATGCAGAGATCCATTTCAGAGGCAAAAAATGAAGCACATCTATATCCATATGCACTACATATGGGAATTAGTACACGAGGGGATAATCGACTTACAGTTATTTCCTTCAACATAACAGATGATAAACATATTCACCAAGACCTTCACTGAGAATAAGTTTCATTCTCTGTGAATTCGTCTTGGAGTGAAGGACACAGATGCCTAGAAACTGTAGATCTTTTTTTACATACATTGTACCTTTAGGGGGGGGGGGTTTCCCATGAGTTTTTCCCTCTTTCCTCACTTTATTTTCAGTGTATCTTTTGTATTTGGGTACCTAACATGGCCTCGTTGTCGACACCCATTATTTATTTTCACCATAGTGATGTTCAGGTGGGGTGTTGGAGTTACTTCACACACACCTACGATTTATTTTTCCTAAGGTTTTTCCTTGTTTATTAGTCATAATTAGTCATTATCTAGTCTCCTATATTTTAAGGGAGAATATTCCACCTGGAGAATATTCTCTTTCAGTTGACACTTCAGTTTGACTAGTTGAGTTGAGTTTAGATGTTGCATTGGTTTTGTCACCATGAAACATTGGTATCATCACTATGCTAATTTGACCTTGATTTGGGATCATCACCAAACTGGAACATTACCCTTGATTCCCTAATTTAACTCCTCGCTACTCTCTGTTCAGTCAGTTAACTGAAGACTAGTTGACTAGTTAACTCAACTAGGTGGCAGTTCACTCCCATAACTAGACTAGACTAGACTAGGTGGAAGTTCACTCTCGTAACTGTTGGTGTGTATCCAGATCACTCTAGACCACCACTATGGAACATTGGTTCTCCTCTAGTGTGCACTCATTGAGTTATACCGAGTATAACATGTGTAAATTATTCATTATTCAAAACGGTTAATGAGAATTATTTCATTCTTTCTCTCCTTCTTATTCTTTCTCCAATTCTCTTTGCAAATGTGTGTATTATTGTTTAGCCACATCTATTTTTTGTATTTTCAACACACTTAAAAATATATCAAAACTCATACCGTTATCCATCAAAAAAACTTGGGTCCATTACACATACCTTTGTGTTACTGGAATTTTCTACCGAACTTTATTCAAGGGTTGACATCAATGACAACCAACCCAAATAGTCAACAATCTCCCCCTTTGGCATTGATGGAAACACTCTGATGCAATATTGAATTCATATTGCTCATTCTCCCCCTATGACCATCTCTCCCCCTAGAACCATGCCTCTGTGCTATTTCTCCAAGCATTTTCCTTTGTGTCTGATAAATCTCTCCCCCTTTGTCATCAATGGCAAAGGTATATTTCTATTCGGGGTTTCTCCCCCTAAATGTACTCTTCGTGAAACTTATCTCCCAACCTGAATTGTCCTCTTTATGGTTCTTACTAGTGTAAATCTAATACATATAAGATAAGAATTCAAAAGAATTCATTTTTGAGTAGAGATTACTCTGAGTCTCTGGCGAAGATACTCAAAGCATTCTCGTGGAATTGGTTTTGTAAATATGTCTACCACTTGTTCGTTTTTGCCCACATATTCAACTCTCATGTTTTTCTCTATGACCTGTTCCATAGAAAGTGATACTTGATTGGAATGTTCTTCTTCTTGGAGTGCATCACTGGGTTCTTTGAGATACTAATGGCATTTGTATTATCACAATAGATTATAATGGGCTCATCATACTCAACCTTTATATCTGTCAATTTTTTTTTCATCTATAGAACTTGTGTACAACATCTTGCTGCTGCAATATACTTTTCTTTGGCTGTAGATAAAGATACGGATGATTGATTCTTGCTTAGACATGATACTAAACACTCACCCAATTAGAAAGTTGCTCCATTGGTGCTTCGACGATCATCAATGCAACTTGCCCAATCTGCATCTATGTAGGAAATAAGTTATATATCTTTTCCTTTTGGATACCATAATCCAAACTCTTCTATTCCTTTGAGATATTTGAAAATCCTCTTCACTGCTAAGACATGTGATTCCTTTGGTGCTACTTGAAATCATGCCACTTGTCCAACTGCCTGCATTACATTTGGTCTAGATGTTGTCACATATAGTAATATACCAATCATTGACCTATATTTCCTATGCTCTGTAGACTTTGAATCATCATCTTTTCTCAACTTGCAACTGGTTTGCATAAGAGTGGTAATTGGTTTGAAATATTCCATTTTGAACCTCTTTAGCATTTCTTTGATATACTTAGTTTGAGAAATAAAAATTCCTTGGTTGTTTTGACGTACCTGAAGACCTAGAAAGAAGGATAGATCTCTGAGTAATGACATTTCAAATTCATTCTTGATGTAGAGGTTGTTGTCTACACTTCCTTTTCTGAACCTTGTATGTTGTAGATATTTATCTAGTCTAGAGTACCATGCTCTAGGAGCCTGTTTTAGACCATACAAGGCCTTCTTAAATTTACACACATAATCTGCATTTTCTGATATCTGAACTCTTTCTGGTTGTTCAATGTAGACTTCTTCTTTAATTTCCCCATTTAGAAAATATGATCTCACGTCCATTTGATACACTTTGATATTCTTGGAGCGTGCATAGGATAAAATCAATTGGATTGCTTCCATTCTAGAAACTGGGGAAAATGTCTCTTCAAAGCCGATTCCTTCAACCTGTGTGTATGCTTTAAATAACAATCTAGCTTTGTTCCTTGTAACCTCTCCATATTCATTCATTTTATTTTTGAAAACCCACTCTGTGGCAATCACATTCTTATTCTTTGGTATTGGAACCAATTCCCAAGTGTCATTCTTCTCTATTTGATCCAATTCTTCATCCATGGACTTATTCTAGAATTCCTCCTTAATGGACTCTTCAAAACTATTTGGTTCAATCTTAGATAAGATTTCTAAGTGAATTTGTTCTGGTGAATGAATTCTTCTTCTAGTCTCAACTCCTGCATCCTTGTTTCCAATAATATGATCTGGAGGATGATTCTTTTGTACTCATTTTCTAGGTGTCTTTGGAAGAAATTGTTGAACTTTCTCATCTACTTATGTATGATCCTCTTCATCTTTCCCTTCTATTTATTCTTCATCTTCTTCTTCTTCTTCGTAAAGATGTTCCATTGATTCATTTTCTTCTTCCTTTAATTCTCGTCTACATGTTTCATCAATTGTTACATTGATGTTTTCCACAACTTTGTTCAACCTCGTATTGTAACACTTATATGATTTCCTTGTACTTTAGTAACCAAAAAGTACTCCTTTGTCCACACGAGAGTCAAACTTTCCCATTCTTCCATCTTCTCTTTTGATGTAGCATCTGCTTCCAAATACTTTGAAGTGCTTCACATTTTTTCGTCTTCCTTTCCATAACTTGTAGGGAGTTTTTTCATTGTTGTTTCTGAGCATTACTCTATTTTTAATGTGAACTATTGTATGCATTGCATGTTTCCAAAAAATATCTATCAATTTGGAATCCATTAGCATTGTTCGAGCCATTTCCAGTGTAATTAACATCCATAGTGTTCCTTTGTCTCTGAACCATTCTATGAATCCATGCTCTCTTCCATTGTCATATATCTATCCAAACCCGCTAAGTGTTCTTAGAAATCCATCTCTGTCCACATTTTCCAAGAATCCACTGAACAACTATCCATAATGTTGACCCATTTATTACTATACTATCATGAAATCTTCACTACTACAACTATCAAACTGTACTTCTTCTAACTGACTTCTCTGGATCTGTCTACTCAAACTCTGCAAGTTTCTCGAAGGATGGTTCTTTGGTCTATCACAACTATCGCATAGAATCCCCCTGTCTAATATTCATGTTACCTAGGAGTCTCTTCTTGGGCACTTTAATTGCCTAATTGAATAAAAAATCAAAGTGTTCAATATAAATTGTCAACCCAGGGAAGTCTGTTATTTCAAGATAATTGTGCACAGTCTATGCTAGATTATGAAAGCATCTCTAATCTAATTGTAGTAGGGAAGTTTAAAAAAAAAAAAAAACATTATCACTAACACAGTTGTGCTGATATAGCTGGAGTTCTACATATTTGAAATCATAATTTCAATCTAAACTGATGAATGTATAAGAACCTTGGATTGCCTACTCTAATCTAACTTTCTAGTTTACTTTTGCAGGAAGAAGTTCTATACTATTTGCAGAAAGGAAATCTACTTATTGCAACTTCACACTTTTATTTCTCGGAAACAAGATTTTAACCTAATGCAGAAAAAGGGAAAGCAGTTCTCCAACAATGTTCAACAATCGAATTCTAATTCTCATGAGACAAGTTTATGCGCATCTAACAAGAAGGAACTAAACTATAACAACAGTTGTATTGTAGAAATGTCTAACAGTTAAATCATTCACATTTAAAACAACTAATCTAGAATTCAAAATGGAGGGGAATCAATGAGGAAGGTGGGCCCTTTCCTTCTCACTGAATCCGCTCAAAGAAATAGGTTACAATCTGCTAAAGGAATTCAATCCACTCTTTCATTCAATTGCCAAAAATGTATGTGTACAATAAGCATTACTTTTCTTTCTCCAGTAAAAATTCCCCCCCCCTTCATTACCAAAGCTCTATTATTTAAATTCAGAGTCATTCAATAGAACATAATCAGAACATTCTTGAGAATCCCTGATTCTCAAGCTATTCATTTGATATCATTAATACAAAATCTAGAACTCCCTTGATCAACATCATGAGCCAGCATATATAATCAACAGGTGTTGCAGAAGTCGTATAACAATAGGACTGGTGGCGTATGTTGTAACAACTTCCAGGATTGACGGGCTTCTATTACAGTAGTTGTGTAACAGCTTCTAGGATTGGTGGCATCCATTGCAGCAGTCATGTAATAACTTCCAACATTGGTGCATAGCTGTAACAACAACGAGTTTCTCGAAGTGAGCTATTCTAATCATTTTGATCATTAGTTAAATCATTTCATGGGTAAAATATGTGAACGTTACCAATCAAACATGCTAAGTAAATGAAAATATAAAAGCAATATGACTATTTAATATCTTGGGAAAAAGGGTCTTAGTACTCATTATAATAGTCATTTAGCTTAGGAATGAGAAGGTTGAATGGGAAAAATATGTAGTGAAAAAGGGACATTTCTGGGTCCTAACATGCCCCCCAACTGAATACATTGAATGTCCTCATGAAAAACACATTCAAACCTTACTTTGTAGCTGAAGTAGATAACTATCTCCTCCAATGCAAAATTGCTAAGAGAAATTGCTAAGTGTCGGTATTGAAAAATGTTGTGTCCAAAAGAAAATCTGTTGTGTCAATGATCTGTCTGAGTTTCTTTATCTTTGAGAGCAGAATCAGATTGAGTTGCTCGAGTAACAACTCATGAAGGAAACATAGGTTCTTGTTTGTAAGCTTCTGGTATACCAACAACTATTTTATGACATTGAGATCTCCTCTGTTTTACTGATTTTTGTGTAGCAGTAAGTTCATGTTCAGTCTTGACTGAAACAGTTGTTGGTCCTTTAGCAACTGGAACTTTGACTACCTCATATCCTGCCTCAAAGTAAATGTTTCCGCACTCAAAGCACATCAGTTCTTTGTTTTTGTCCATAACAACTTTTTTCAGTGCTAGGATGTCCAAGGTTATCCCTTCTCGATTCTTCTGTTGAGCAGCCTCCACCTCTTGTTTCAAGGTATTTAACACTTCTTTGAGGTTATCATTCTCTTTTATTAGTGCAACGATTCTGGAATTTTCTGTATTCTTGATCTTTCTTTCTATTTGGGAAAACAATTGGGCAAGTGGAAGATCCTCAGCCTGCTATGTAGTTGGTTCTTATGTAATAGCTGTGTCTGTCAGGATTGGTTCTGGTGGAACAGTCTCAACATGGACAGTTGGTTCTTGTATTACTAGCTCTGGTGGGACAATCCTCTGTGGAGAAGCTAGTTCTAGTGTAACAGTATCGACCTGGGCAACTGGTTCTTGTGTAACAATGGTATATGTAATGATAGTAGGTGCTTGATCGATTGTTGCAGCAATAGGAGGGTTCTGTGTGAATGTCAGTGCAACAACAGAGGAAGTAAGAGGACTTGATGCTACAGTGGATCGTGCTAACCTTGCTCACTTTTTAGGTAATGTAGAGATAGGAACAGGGGTGTTCTTTTCAGAGACAGGGGGTAGTTTGTCAATGATAGGTGTCGCAATGGAATTCTGTCGAGGCTTGTCTGGTTGGTGCCAGGATGGATTCGTGTTATGCGGTTTCTTTTCTGAGTCATCTTACAGGAAACGACAGTATGGGTTTGGACTGTTTTTGCAGTCGAGGGCAGAGGCTCAGGAAGAAGTCCATGGGTTGTGTTTTCAAGGACTGGTGCAATCATATCTGTATGTACAAAATGTGGTTGGTCTACTACAATAGGTAATGGGTTATTGGAAATGCCCATACCTCTACGAATTAATAGGTCGATGAGTCTGTGATTAGAAATGCAGTTCTTGGGGTTCTTGGATTTTTTTACAAAATGAGCCATGTTATGCAATGAATGGAGGAGAAAATAAGGAATGTTTATGAATTTTTTATGTCGCAGATGTGATAATAAGATGAAATCAAAAAAATAAACAACTTGGTATCGGCCTTCACAGGTAATGTACCTTTTAAGAAATTCTACGACTTTCCTCCATGGCTCTGGTAAGGAATTGACATCTACACCTCTGCCTTTGGTCTGAACTTGTTCAGTGTTGACGAGGAAACCCTTCTGTGCATATGGAAGATGTGTTTTTCTGTTAAGCCATCAGTCTCATGTTCTTGGCAACCCTGTTATAGCAACAATGCTTTCTTGTGACACTGGAATCCTTACCCCTTTCACCATTGAATACACTTCGGTAATATTTTGACTAAACTACAATACCTCGTCCTCATTAAACCCCTTCAAATTTTTAAAATATGATATCCAGCCGACCTGGAGAAATATTTGGTAGGCCTCTGGGTGTAGCAACACGTTGTCCAGAGTTGCGGGTTCATATCTCGCAGTTGTTCCTCCCATGATGTTGCTTGAGAGTCTAACAGGCATGTAGGAGGATAAAATATCACCTAAATCAGAGACGCAAAAAGCTCGAACGTGGTTTGTAGAAAGAATACAGTGTCTCAGTAAAAAGAAGTGTGGGTGGAAAGGTGGTGGAGGTGTGTATAAAATTCGGTATGGACGGCTAGATTTACATTCCCCCCCCCCAAACTAAGCGGATTGGCTCCAGGTGCATCAATTTATGACAACCGGTTAGTAAATAAGAAACCATGATTTTATATCTTCATTACTTTAACACGTAGGATTAATCATGTACCTCATATCTTACCGCACATAACGACCTGTCAGAGTAACCGCACTATCCAACCGCCATATGAGTTGAACGGAATAGCTGACATGATGAAGGATCGTGAGAGAAATGACAACTGGAGAGGAAATAGAGTCCTTATTGTAGTTAGCCAACTGGAAATCGCCGAATGTGAAATCAAGTCATTATGAAGAAGCACTTTCGGATAAAAAGCATCAGTATTGTCTAATCATTGGTGTTGTGGCATGGAAATATTGGAGGGCTGGAGCAGCAGCATCGAAAAAAATGCGAAAAAGAAAGAGTGAAGTGGAAAGAAAGAATAAAAACAATTAGTGTATCAATAGGTTCTTTGGAAAAAATGGAGGAGGTAGGTGTAACAACATGGAAAGCGACCAATTTATCGAAAGAAGGTGTAACAACATGGAAATCAACCAATTTATCGGAAGAAGGTGTAACAGCATGGAAATCGGCCAATTTAGCGAAAAAGGGGTGTAACAGTATAGAAATCGGCCGAATGCTACATTACTTAGTTTCTAGGAAGTTTTTCAACTTCCATGAACTAATCGTTTGACTCATTTTTCTCTACTCAACCTTCTTGCTCATCAATCCACCTGTACACACATAACTGCCTGATACCTTTCAAAGTTTTATTAGCATAGTAAATAAATAGAGAAATTTCAAATAAAAATAGAGAAATGCAAATTATGCTGAGGTTATTTATATACAAGGTATGAGAAAAAGAAGTCCTAAAGTTCAGAAGGGGAAGGAGCTATCTCCTTTCCGTTTAAGAATTGATAACCTGTATCAATTGTACATCTAGTTTTGAATTCTTCCTTGGATAGTGGACGCTGATACAGATGAAAGTGATGACCATTTGCATGTAACTTTGTATTGGATCCATCAATAGGAATCAACCAGACTGTCCAATTGGGAAAAACAATGTCTACCTCGTAAGGCCCTAGCCATTGTGTACTCAACTTACCTTGAAATTACTTAAAGCATGAATCATACAAAAGAGCCCAATCTCCTTTTTGGAATAATTTCTTCTCGATGACTCAGTCATGACATTTTGTTCTTTGTTGTTGAATCACTGTGGTTTTATGGATGGCGTCCAAATGCTTTTCATCAAGATCGTTGAGCTTCTACAGTCTGGATTTATGTTCCATAGTCAAGTCGAGGTTGTCTGTTGATGCAGTTCTTGAGGTTTTGATTTCGAATTCAATGGGGAAAACATGGCTCTTTCCATATACCATCTTGTAAGGAGAAAAACCAGTTGTGCTCCTCCAAGTAGTTCGGTAATCCCATAGAGATTCATGAAATATGTCAGACCAATCCCTACGATTTTCTCTCACTGTTTTAGTAAGAATGGCTTCGATAACTTTGTTGGTGCTTTCCACCTTGCCTTTGCCTTGTGGATGGTATGGAGAAGCTATTCTATGTAAAACATGATATTTACTGAGTAGAGCTTCAAATTTATATGATGCGAAAGGGGGTCCTCCATCAGTTACAAATTCTCTAGGAACGCCAAAGCTAACAAACATATCTTCAAAAAGAATGCTAAGACAACTTCTTCTGAGGCTCTGATAAGCGCTTTTTCCTCCACCCACTTGGTCATGTAATCTGTATAGACCAATATATAGACTTTCTGATTGGAAGGTGGGTGAATGGGTCCTACAAAATCCATGGCCCATCTCTCAAAAGACTCTAACACTATTTGAGAATGGAGAGGCATCTCATCCTTGTGAGTTGGCTGACCCATGCGTTGGAAACTGTCACACGCTTGGACATACTTCTTGGCATCTTGAAATATGTTGGGCCAAAAATAGCCCATCCTTAAAATTTTATGCCAGGTCCTTTTATCAGCAAAATGACCCCCACAAGGGCCATCATGGAAATATTTCAATAGATCATAAACTTCATCATCCCTCACACATCTCCTGATTTGTTGGTCCATGCCTGTGTAGAAGAGGTATCCTCCTATCCAACTATACCTAGCACTCTTTTTAATAATCTTCCTTCTTTCTCAAGGAGATAGATGTGGAGGTACCTTCCCTGCAACCAAATAATTAGCAATGTTTGCATACCAAGGTGAGTGATAAGATACCGCAAACAAATGTTCATCAGGAAATGAATCTTCTACAGTTGAATTATCATCATTTATATGTAATCTTGAGAGAAAATTAGCAACCACATTTTCTTTTCCTGGTCTATCCACTATAGTGATGTCAAATTCTTGCAGTAGTAACAACCATCTGGTCACTCTGGCATTAGTAATAGGTTTATTCATTAGATATTTAATGGTTGTATGATCCGTATGAATAAATGTGGGATAACCAGTTACATAATTCCTGAATTTATTGATTGCATAAACTACTGCCAAGAATTCTCTTTCAGTAACTGTGTAATTTAACTCAGTAGGAGCCATGTTCTTGTTGATATAGTACATAGCGTGGAGTTCTTTGTCCTCCTGTTTCCCTAGTACTGTACCAATTACAGTGTCTGAGGCATCTGAAGAAATGTGAAAAGGAAGAGCCCAATTGGTCCCTCTCAAGATGGGAGTTGTGGACAAATTATGTTTAAGATCTGCAAAAGACAATTCACAGTTGTCAGTCCAATGAAAGTCAACATATTTTGTTAGTATAAAAAACAATGGAGATGCAAGTTTAGAGAAATTTTTAATGAATCTCCTGTAATACCTGGCGTGCCCTAAAAAAATTCTTACCTCTTTCTGAGTTGATGGAGTTGGAATGTCCAAAACTACCTAGATTTTGGCTGGATCTACCTGAATCCCTACATAAGAGATGAAGTGTCCTAGCACTACCCCTTCGCGCATCATCATATGGAACTTTTTTGTACTTAAAGAAAGATGAGACTGTCTACATATTTTGAGCACTTTTTCCATATTAGACAAAGATTCTTAGAAATCAGTACCATAAGTTTTAAAGTCATTAATGAATATTTCCATACAATCATTCACCATATCAGAGAAAATACCAATCACAGCTCTCTGGAAAGTGGCTGGTGCATTTCAGAAGCCAAATGGGAGAACCTTGTAGGAAAATGTACCCCAAGGGATGGTAAAGGTGGTCTTATATTGGTCATGTGGGGCAATTTGTATCCATTTATAGCCACTGAATCCATCTAGGAAAGAAAAAGAAAAAAATTCCGGCTAGGTTGTCAAAAACCTGATCAATAAATGGCAGAGGGAAATGATCCTTCTGCATGGCCTTATTCAGGTCTCTATAGTCCCCACACACTCTCCACTTACCATTCTTTTTAGGCACAATAAACAATGGTGATACCCACTCGTTGTCTGATATAGGATAGATGAATCCGACATTCAGAAGTTTCTGAAGTTCTTCCTTAACAATTTCTTTAAGGTTTGGGTTCATCTTCCTTTGCGGTTGGAAAATGGGTCGGAATTATTCTTTAATGTATATATGGTGGGTGCATAGTTCATAGGGAATGCCTTTCATATCCATGTAATCCCAGGAAAATGATTCTTTATGTGCAGTCATTAATTTCATCAATCGGCAAGTTTCAACAGTGGAGAGATCGGGATTGATGTTCAAGGTTTTTCCAGGTTCAACTTCCATAGTGACACTCTTAGAACTGACTCTAGGAAATAATTCAGTTGTTTTTGTTTTTTCATCTATTGTTACAGAGTTCATTGTTACAGTGGTTTTTGTTACAGCTGAATCAATTTGTATGTTAGTGGTTTCTGAGAACATTTCCGAGTTCATTTCTTCTTGGGCAATAGAGTCAAAGACTCTGATCAATCGTTGGTGCGTGTTCTGTGTAACAACAGAGGGGTCACAAATAAAGAAGTTGATTAACTCATCCTCCATCTCATCTTTGAAACTTAGGGCCTTTCCTATAGTTATCACAGGCAGAGCACTTCCATCCTCAATGTCCATTCATAGAGAATTTTCAGGTTCTTCACTGGGTGTAGCATGAGGATATAGGGTAAGTTTTTTTGTGTCATAACCATCAGAGATGGTCATGGAACCGGATCTGCAACCAATGAAAGCATCAGCCGTAGCTAACCATGGCCATACCAGAATTAGAGGATGGCCTCCCAGACGGGATTTGGGTTACAAAACGATAAAATCAGCAAGATACTCCCATGATTCCACTGAAATGACTAAATCATCGATTACTCCTTCTGGTCTGATGGTAGAGTGATCAACTATTTCTAGAATAGTAGGAGTAGGTCGGATTTTTGTTCTGAGTTGCAGCAACTGCATAGTTTCTATTGGCATGATGTTAATTGTTGCCCCTAAGTCAACTAGTACATGTGGAATAGATTTTTGTCCAATTTTAACAGTTACTGTAGGGTTTCTTGGGTCGCCATATTTAATAGGTGGAGTTTTTCCTAACATCAGCTCAGACAAATCCCCCACTACATGCACTGTGAGGGGATATTTAGGTTTTCGTCTAGGTTTTCCAATACAGAGGTCCCTCACAGTATTGGCATAAATAGGGACACCCCTTATCGCTTGCAGTAGTGGAATATTAACGTGCAGATTTTTTAATTCTCCTAGGAGATTGAAAGATGGTAATTCCACAGGCTTGGTAATTTTCAGTCTTTCAGGGAATGGTGGGTCTGTTGATTCTATAATAGGTTGGTCAATTTCTTATGTATCAATAGATGGTCTCTCCCCTAATTCCTTATTTGATTCTGAAGATGGATCATCTTCAATTATTGTCTCAACTATTCTCCTGATCTTAATTTTATTTCATCACAAGGGATAGGAGTAATAGATAAGGCTGGCACATTATGTATGTCTATGTTCTAAATGGCCTTATTGTTTGGGTTTGGGTTAGGTTTCACAGGCATATAAGGTCGTAAGGGAGGATTGTTTGGTGAGGCATTGGGAGGGAACTACAGCTATTGTTGCTGGTACGGGGGTTGGAACTGTTGTTGATAGGGGTTCAGTTGGTGATGGATTTGATAACTGAGTTGTTGTTGAGGGCATCTCCCATATGGGTTCCATTTCCCATAGTGATTCTATTGTTGGGGAATAGGTGACCATGCATTGGGATCCTAATAAGAGGGTGGGATTTGATTTGGAGGGGGGGCATTCGTCTAGCCATATGGTAGCTGATTGTTCCAATAATTAAATGTTGGAGGAGATAATTGAGAGTTCATACCTTGACCACTTGGATGCCATTGTCTTCTTTATGTTATTAGATGGACAACCTCTGCTTCCTCATTAGTTTCCTTCATTGATTCTTTTACACCTGGTAGAGAGGGACATTGGTCAGTGGCATGGTCTAATTCACAAATAAGGCATACCTGGACACTGTTCAGTGGGCACTCCCTTGGTGGATGTTTCTTTATGCAATTTGGACATAAAATGCACAATGCTTGCTCTGATTTTGCTTGTTTCTGTTTGACCTACAAAGTATTCATTTGTGAGGAAAAAGAGTTAATCATCTTTGTTTTTAAATTTTCTAACAGATTACCTATTTCTACTCTTGTTTCTCCTCCATTGGCTGATTTATGTACCCTTGAAAAAGTGGTATCCTTGGTAGTTGACTTATTCCTTGTACATCCTCGAGAACATATTTTGTAGAAATCTACAATGTCCTCATAGGATTCCTTAGATATATCTCCCTTGCCAAGCATATTCAATATATCTAAACAATCTTCTCTAACTCCTTTTAGCAAAATGGTTTTCAGAATGTCCTTACTCACATCCAGATGTCCAGACCTTTGTAGATTATATTGGAGTCGCTCCACAAAGTCTTCAAGGGTCTCCTCCTCCTTCTGTGACATCTTGAATAGTTCCTCTCTTCGTTCCCTTGTTCGACAGTAGTATTGGTATTTGTTCAGGAAAATATGCCTCATTTGTACCCATGTTGAAATGTTTTCTCCTCCAAGGCCCTTGAACCATCTTAAAGCATTACCCTTTAATGTAGTTGGAAACAGTTTAAGCTTCTGTGCAGTGGTAGTATAGTCATAGCTTCTACACAAAATGTCAAATTTAAACAGAAACTCATCTGGATCTTCAGTAGATAATCCATGAAAGTTTGGGAGAGTTGAGAGAGGTATGTTTTTCATAGGAGCCATCCCTTGTGTGGGAACATCAGAAATAGTAAAAACCAGGGTAGAGATAGTATTTTCATTGTTTACCTAATCCTTGTTGTTCTGTGGATTCTCTTGGTGGAGCTCTTCTTCATTGTCCCCTTGATTCTCCATATGTTCTCTTTCTCTCCAAACAACATCCCACTCTTCTTTAGTGACTATCCGACTGTTGATCTGATAAATAACTTCTTCTAGATTTTCCTTGTTCCAGGATATACTTCCTTGATCTGCAATGTTCTCCAATGTTGCTTGTTGATTTGTTGGTGACAAATATTCATCTTCGACTTCAGCTTTAGCTTCAACCCTTGATGAGAATGATGTTTCGAGAAGGGGTATTTCTGTTGACTGCGAATCACGTCTTCTTGGAGGATTTGCAGGGAGAAAAATATATCCTGAAGAAGAATCTTCTCTGGCTATAATCTCATCAACAATGGTTTGTCTCCCCAGTATGTTAGGATTTCTTCCTCTATGTCCTCTGGTACCTGTAAGGTTAGTATTTTGGGGGATTCATTCTCGCGTTTCATGATACATACAGACTATTCATTCCTAAAAAAGAAAACTAATGTGCTTGCCAAAATATATAATCATCTTCCCCGATAACGACGCCAAAATGTTGGGTACTTTAATTGCCTAATTGAATAGAAAATCAAAGTGTTCAATATAAATTGTCAACCTAGGGAAGTCTGTTATTTCAATATAATTGTGCATAGTCTCTGCTAGATTATGAAAATATCTCTAATCTAATTGTAGTAGGGAAGTTTTAAATAAAAAAAAAACATTATCACTAACACAGTTGTGATGATACAGCTCGAGTTCTACAGATTTGAAATCATAATTGCAATCTAAACTAATGAATGTATAAGAACCCTTGATTGCCTACTCTAATCTAACTTTCTAATTTACTTTTGCAGGAATAAGTTCTATACTATTTGCAGAAAGGAAATCTACTTATTGCAAGTTCACACTTTTATTTCTCGGAAACAAGATTTTAACCTAATGCAGAAAAAGGGAAAGCAGTTCTCCAACAATGTTCAACAATCGACTTCTAATTCTCATGAGACAAGTTTATGCGCATCTAACAAAAAGGAACTAAACTATAACAACAATTGTATTCTAGAAATGTCTAACCGTTAAATCATTCACATTTAAAACAACTAATCTAGAATTCAAAACGAAGGGGAATCGGTGAGGAAGGTGGGCCCTTTCCTTCTCACTGAATCTGCTCAAAGAAATAGGTTATAGTCTACTAAAGGAATTCAATCCACTCTTTCATTCAATTGCAAAAAATGTCTTTGTACAATAAGCATTACTTTTCTTTCTCCAGTAAAAAATCCCCCCCTTCATTACCAAAGCTCTGTTATTTAAACTCAGAGTCATTCAGTAGAACATAATCAGAACAGTCTTGAGAATCCCTGATTCTCAAGTTGTTCGTTTGATATCATTAATACAAAATCTAGAACTCCCTTGATCAACATCGTGAGGCAACATATATAATCAACAGGTGTTGCAACAGTCGTATAACAACAAGATTGGCGGCATCTGTTGTAACATCTTCCAGGATTGACGGGCTTCTATTGTAGTAGTCATGTAACGGCTTCCAGGATTGGTGGCATCCGTTGCAGTAGTCATGTAACAACTTCCAAGATTGGCGCATAGCTATAATAGCAGTGAGTTTCTCGAAGTGGGTTGTTCTAAGCATTTTGATCATTAGTTAAATCATTTCATGGGTAAAATATGTGAATGTTACCAATCAAACATGATAAGTAAATGAAAATATAAAATCCAGATGAATAGTTCATACCTTGGGAAAAAGGGTCTTAGTACTCATTATAATAGTCATTTAGCTTAGGAATGAGAAGGTTGAATGGGAAAAAGATGTAGTGAAAAAGGGACATTTTTGGGTCCTAACATCTCTAAGCTGGATGGTTCAGAATAATTCTTGCTCTGATGTGTATTCATCATCATCTTCATTGGTAGAT
>ML784081.1:624975-646575 GCA_009831015.1 Picea engelmannii | reverse complement strand
TTCTTATTTTATCTGAGCTACAACCCAGATGAGGCTGCTACCTCTGTTTCTTCAGCACCTACTGAATGGAAGCTACAACTCCCAGATGTACAAGCACCAACTTGTACAAGAGACTTTTACAGTCTCCCCTTGCTCCTCCCTACGACCCTGGAATCCTTCTCTGTCACTAAGAACCTGCAAACCAACTCTTTATCTTCTCTGGCAAAGGATTCATCATTCAAGTCCTCTCTGTTTATATAATCATATCAAAATCCATTCTTCTCCCCTTGATCTCTGCTATATCTTCATCATTTCTTCTCACTATCCCTGTATGATTTTATTTCGGTTTTATATTCATTTACATAAATGATTTTTGCCTTAGAGTTACGGCTGTACCATTAATTCCATACGCACCAACGCCACACAGTCACTGCATGTTTATTTTTATCTTCTACAACCCCTTCGGTTACCCCTCAAATCCCTAGAACAACGCTTCAACAACTGAAACGCCAACCGTCCAAGAACCATGATTCGGTTTTTCTCACTGAATCGTAACTGAACAATTAATCGTGAAGAGAAACAATATCCCTTTGATTATATTTCCAAGTATCCAACATCGTTGGATTACAAGCACAGGGTCTCACGTTGATTTTGCCATTTCGCATTTCGGTATTTTGACATTTCAACATTCCTGTGGTGAGGAGTCTCGACACTCCAAGTCGGAATCCCCAAAATGGAGCCAGATCAACGGTCCATAAAACTTCATAATCTGATCCCTTCTTTTCTTAATCAAACGACTGACGGGATTTTCGTGTTTTTCCCTTCAAGTCATCGTGACTCCAACATTATAAAATTCATGATCACAAAATCTCCGAAGTGATCGGACGGTTCACATAACCCACTGAGATGGACGTTTGACGGGATTTTGGAGTTTTTCCTTTCGGGTTTTCAAGACTCACAATAGTCCCTTTCGACATTTCAAAGTTCGAGACTTCGTGATGGTGGAGTTTCTGCTTGCTATGTAAAACCCCGAAATAAAAAGTTTTGACGTGACGTAAACCTGTTGACATCACATGTGGATTGACACGTGCCGAATATCTACCACGTGTCACTCTGATTCGTGACTTACATGTGCTTGAAATGTTGAATCAACTCAACACTTGTCATTTCCTGATTGTGCCACGTGTCCTTAGCTGACATGGTTTGTTGATGTGTATGTTTTGGGATTTCAAGGTTCTCTACTTCAAAGGTTAAAGTTCCTTTGATCTTTGATTTCCTGGTCTGCAAAACTCTGAAATGGAGTCTTTGAGATGCTCTGGTCTTTCGCATTTCGCGATTTCATCATTCTTTTCGTGAGTGTCCTTGACACCTCAAACTCTCGGTATCCGAAACTCCGAAATGGAGATTAAGTCATGGTTTCGCATTTCACGATTTCATCATTCTTGTCATGAGTGTCCTTGACACCTCCAACTCCTGGTATCCGAAACTCCAAAATGGAGATTAAGTCATGGTTTCACATTTCACGATTTTCTATCGTGAGTTGCTTCCTTGACTCCTGGAGTTTACGCTTCTGATCTTTCCATGTGATCATCGTTGCGCTGATGGTCTTGCCATTTTTTCTTGTTCGTCATCGTCAGGCTGAGATTTCCATCAATGACAAACAAATACTCTGCCTTCTATCTGCCCGTAATAAATATGCCAACAGTTTCGTGTTTCGGTATGTCGAGAGACATCCTTATCTCCAAATTAGGAACCACTGTGCCTGTGAAAACTGATCCACGATGCCTGTGCAAACTCACCAACAAACTCCCCCTTTGGCATCTTAAAGTTTGACATTAATGACAAAACCAAGCCCTGTGCAAACTGTGCAAATTTCCCTACTATGTAAACTGTACTATGCAAACTGCCCTACTATGTAAACTGCCCTGTGCAAACTGCAAGCCCTTCCAACAAGGGTGTCGAGGGCATCAAATTCTCAGAGGAGTCACAGGAGTGAAACCTGTGTATAGTGCGATGATTTCCGCATTATCGCAAGGGCCTCCTCTTGGAAGGTGCGACGTCCTATAGGTTGACCTTCCGTTCCTCGAAAATTCTTGAGCATGTCACACCCTGGCTGTATCGGAAGGGGCGACGACCACCATACATCGTCGTATCCTGGTTGTAGTTGGACGTGCGGCGACCCATACTAGCACGTCGTAGGGCACTCACTTCAGGAGGTGTGACGACTCCTTAAAAAAAAGTTTGCATGTTTTTTGGAATTTAAGGCATGGTGCAACAATTTTTCCTTTTTTTTTGAAAAAGGGTTTAAGGTATGAAATCATAATGGATATTTAACTATTATTTTAAAGAGTTGGAGTTTCTTGGTGGATTTGATAAAAAGTGTTTTATTAAGATATAAAAATATTTTTAAATATTTTTTAAAAACCTTTTTCACCATTAATTTTTTGGGTTCAACCTTTGAGTATAAGGTTACATTATTTTTTAAAAAGGTCTTGGTTATTATAAGCAGTGATTTGGGCATTAGGAGATTTTGTGCTAATGGCTAAGATGAAGAGTTCGAAGTTTGAAGTTGAAAAGTTTAGCGTTAAAAGCAACTTTAAGCTCTAGAAGCTCAAGATGCGGGATTTACTAGTGCAACAAGGGTTGCAAAAAGCATTGGCAAGTAAGTCAAAGAAACCAACAACCATGACAAATGAGGAATGAGAAGATCTGGATGCAAAAGCTCTTAGTAATATTCATTTATGTCTAGTGGATGATGCTCTATTTAATATCGTAGGAGAGGATACGACATCATTCTTATGGAGCAAGTTGGAAAGTCTATATATGATGAAATCCTTGACGAACACGATCTACTTGAAGAGACAGTTGTATAGTTTGTGGATGAAAGAAGGTACAAAAGTTGTTGACCATTTAAATACCTTCAATACCCTTATAGTTCAGTTGACTAGTATGGAAGTCAAATTCGAAGATGAAGATAAGACTATTACACTATTGTGTTTGTTGCTCGAGTCTTGGGATAATCTAGTCACCTCTATTAGCTTTAGCTCAATAGATGTTTGTTTGTGGATGAAAGAAGGTACAAAAGTTGTTGACCATTTAAATACCTTCAATACCCTTATAGTTCAGTTGACTAGTATGGAAGTCAAATTCGAAGATGAAGATAAGACTATTACACTATTGTGTTTGTTGCTCGAGTCTTGGGATAATCTAGTCACCTCTATTAGCTTTAGCTCAATAGATGTTTTAGATTATGACTCTTTTGTGGGAGCTTTGTTGGTTGAGGAGATGAGGAGAAAATCTAGTTAAGAAACCTCAACTTCAGAGGCGATGTTGGTCAAAGGTCGAACTAAAGAGAAAAATGAGAGAATTTTTTCTCGATCTAAGTCAAGACACATAAAGGGTAAAGAAAAATGTCGATACTGAGAAAAATAGGACATCTCAAGAAAGATTGTTGAAAAAGAAGGGAATCTGATGAAAACTCTACGAAGGAAGCAAATTTGGGTGTAACAAATTCAGGTATGACTGATCAAGTTTTATCCATTTCTAGTGATTTACAATATCAATAAGAATGGAAGTTAGATTTAGGTGCCTCCCACCACATGTGCTCACATAGAAATTGGTTCATTTCTTACCAATTTGTTGATGAGGGTGTAGTGTTTATGGGATATGATATTCCCTGTAAAACTGTTGGGGTTGGAAATATTAGAATCAGGATGTTCGATGGTATTGTTAGGGAATTAATGGATGTTAGATATATATTTGAGCTTAAATCAAATTTGATTTCATTGGGAGTGTTGGATTCTTGTGGATATAAGTATACAGGTCAAGGTGGAGCACTCACATTGTCAAAAGGTAGTTTAGTAGTGATGAAGGAAACAAAGGTTGATAACCTTTATAAGATGGAAGGGAGTACTGAAGTGACAGATGTATCTTCTTTTTTATGGCAAAAGCATCAAGGTCATAAGAGGAAGAAAGAATTGCAGCTACTGGTAAGCGGTAAATCATTTCCAGACTTAAAATCTTTGTTTCTGAATTCCTGCTTGTGTTATATCTCTGCAAGTTATGATGGTGGTATAAAGGAATGTTGTGTGTGGGATCCTACTTCTCATAAGGTCATCATTGACATATATATAGTATGTATGGAACAACCAAAAGGGTTGATTCAAGATCGCAATGGTAAATTTGTTTGCATGCTAGATAATTCATTGTATGGCCTATTGGTACCCAAGCAAATATACAAGAGGTTTGAATCCTTTATAGTGAGTCAGGATTTTTCAAAGGGTAGGAATGACTATACAGTTTATAGTACATTCACAATCTTGATGTTATTTGTTGATGATATGCTCAATGCAAGCCGAAGCATGGATAAAATCAATAAGAAAATGACTTGGGTGGACAGGACAATTCAAATGAGGGATGAAGGAGCAACAAAACAAATTATGGGCATGGAAGTATACATAGATGGTAATGACAAGCTATGGTTGGAGTTCAATATGAACATTGTAAAATTAGTTTTTATCCCTCTTGCTTTCCATTATAAGTTCTTCAGGCATAGGTCCTATTTATAAAGAATAAAATGTTATGTCTCGTGTAAGTTCAGTAGGAGGTCTGTTGTATGTGATGAAATGGTTAAGACCAAATGTTTCACATGCTAATGATGTTGTCAGATACATGACAGATTCAGGTGTTGCAGTGAAATGGGTGCTTCAGCGTTTGAGAAGCACAAATGTCACTTATAATGGTTACACTAAGATGGTCTGTGATAATTGTAATGTATATTTTACAGGTGTTTTGGATAAGAGGAGATCTATCACTAAATATGTCTCACAACACAGTTGTGGAAGACATGTTGGAGGTGGAGTGACCCCTCAGGAAATCCAAACTCATGCAAGTCACACAGGCGAGATCATAAAACTAGTTTTATTAGAGAAGTTATAGTGGTGCTTGGATTTTCTTGGCTTGCAGAAAAGGTGATGAACAAAAGGAAGGAGCAAGGTATCAGGTTAATTGTTGTCAAGGTGGAGATTGTTGGGATTTGGTGACAATGAATTCCTCCAAGGATGGATTTGGATCCTATTATTTTGCGTTGGTTGCAACTAAAATAGACCAAGTTAGAATATGGATAGGAGTGCATTTAATAATCAGTTTCTTGTGTAAATGTATATAAATTCATGTAAGCGTGTAGAGGTAGATACAACAGAGTGAGAGGATATGAGAGAACTTGCAAGTGTGTTGTAATCTACATGATATGAATAATAAGACAACCGATGCCTATGATTGGTGGAGGTAGCCCAAAGTTTGGGTGAACCATGTGAAATCCCTGTGTTCCTTGTATGTGTGATTGTTAATTATCATATGTGAATTGTGTTTTCAACATTTGCAATTCTAACAAAAAGTTTGTAAATTTCATAAAAAAAAATGTGATTCTAGATTCTGTCATAAGATTCTCGTTTTTTCAAGGCCTTGGACATGGATATTCATGTTGTTCTTGTTCCTGTAGTATCCTTGTATGGCAGTGGGATTTACACTACCACTAAATATGCTCTGAGAGGACTCGCTGAAACTCTAAGGCTTGAACTGTTGCCTTACAACATTGGTGTCACCTTAGTTTGCCCTGGGTTCGTAGAGACTCCCATGCTAAGGGAAATTGAAGGTGAGTAGTAGATAGTTTTATAAACCCATGAAGAAACACTTGGAAATAATGGAGTAAGCGCCAGTTGTAAGCACCAGTTATAAGCTTCAGTTGTGAGAGTTAGTTGTAGGTGTGTTAAGAGTCAGTTCATAGTTAAGAGTCTAGTTGTCTTTGGTTTGCATGTAACCGACTTGGTAGAGTCTTTTCCTATATAAGGATGTAATCCGTCTTCATTGAATAATAGAGAAGTGAGCATAGCCTCACCGTGGAGTTTGTTCCGCATATTTTATCTTGGTATCAGAGCCATGGGAGTGAGGTGCGAAAACCCTTGTGTCTACGCTGGCCACGTGGATAGCATAAGGAACATTTTTTTTTTCTAGCGTGGGTTCAACGTGAGCTTGAATCGCAAGTTTGGATGCCGGGCCGTCAACAATTTGCATGAGTTTGATCATTTCGTGAGTGAGGGTTTCAAGTTGGAGAAGAGCTACCTGGGTTGAAGTCACGGTTACTCTTTCTTCGAGGGAGGCCGCGTGTGGTTTTTTGGAAACCGTGAAGTCGTGAGACCTGATATTTTTTATATAGTTTTGCATGCGTGGAGTGGAGTTGAATCGTGAAGGTCGTGGCTTATTCCGTATGGTAAAGTGTGGTAAAGTTGTGGTTTATATGTGAAACCTTTTATATTTGGAGCATTTAAAAATAAGAGTGCCACGACTTCTTCTCTTATGCATGCAAATGAGAAAAGGGATATTTTAAAATCGTGAAGTTTTTTTTTAATCAAAGTGAGTTTTTTATTAAAGTGGATGTGTGTATTTAAAAACAAAAGTGGATATTGTGTTCTTTAAAAAGTGAATATTTTGGATATTAAGGTGCATGCATGCTTTAAAGGTTGATATATGCATGTGAGATAGTGTTATGATTTAAAGGTGGATGCATGCATGATTTAAGTTGAGAACATAGTAGAGTTGGATTAGTGGATCTAAAGGTAGAGCGACGGACTCCTCAGCACAGGAGAAAACTCGACGGAAAGTGGCATATCCTTGATGATTCACTTGCAGAGACTAAATTACAGCGATGGCGAATCCGCTTGTGGAGACCTACCTCAACGAAGCCAACAAGTTAGATGGATCGAATTTCATTAACTGGAAATTCAAGATGCAGACGCTCATGGAGGGCTATGGTGTCTAGAACATTGCGAAGGGAACTTAACTGAAACCAGATGCGGCTACAGGTGCGACAGTAGCACAGATCCAAGATTGGGAGAAGCGCGAAAACAAGGCAAAGGTATTGTTGCGCATGTCTGTTAAAGATAACATAATTCCACATATTAGGGAAGCTACAACTTCTACTGCAACATGGACAACACTTAAAGCATTGTATGAAACTAGCAACACAAATCACATTTTGTTCCTGAAAACTAAATTGCTAGGCATTAAGATGGATGGAAATGAATCTGTTAGTTCATTTTTGGGTTGTATTAAAGAAGTGAAAGACAAGCTAGTAAATATAGGGGAAACTGTTTCCAACACTGATCTGGTCACTATTACCTTCAATGGTATGCTAGAAGATTATCATATGTTCATAACAGGTCTCGCAGCAAGGGAGAAATCTCCTACGTTTGAAGAACTGAAATGTATTTTGCTGCAAGAGGAAGAGAGGCGTGGGAATCTGAAGCCTCAGAGTAAAGATTTGGAACTGTGTTCAAATAATAGATCTGCGAGAGGGAGATCAGGGGTAAGAGGTAGAGGAGGCAGTTCATGGCAGAGAGGTGGTTCATGGAAGAGAGGCAGTTCATCGCAGAGAAGACAATCTCCAAATCAAGGTATGAAATCTGACAGGAATGAGTCTAAGAGTTGTTTTTATTGTGGTCGACCTGGACATATTGTTAAAGACTGTCATAAGAAGAAAAGTGATGAGGCTAGGAATAAACCTAGAACACATTTAGGTCATTATGCAGAAAAATCTTCAAATCAAGATCTCAGATTATTTATTGCTAGTGATGATATTAATGAACCCCCGAATCTTGACTCACGGGATCTTAGGCTGTTTGTGTCTAACACTGCTTTATCTGCTGAAACAAATGATTCTAATGCCTGGTTTGTGGATTCCGGAGCATCAGTACATATGACTTGTAATAAAAATTGGTATGCTAATTTTAAAGAAACACAGAATGGTGCCAGCATATATCTTGGAGATGACCGCGCTCATCAGATCAAAGGATATGGAGACATTCCTGTGACATTGCCGAATGGTATTGTTCGTCACATTCACAATGTGGTGTATGTGCTAGGAATAAAGAAAAATTTGATCTCTGTGTCCACCATTACAGATCAGAACTTGAAGGTTGAATTCTTCAAGAATTATTGCATAGTGAAGGATTTGCTAAACCACTTCTAAATTGTTGCAACGGGAGTTAGAGAAGAAGGTCTATACAAACTTGATGTTACCAACAAAGCACATCATGCACTAACTTCTGCAACTATGCCAACATATATTCTTTGGCATCAAAGGTACAGACACATCAATCATCTTGATTTATTGTTATTACAAAAAAATAATATGGTTGAAGGACTTCCCATGTTAAAGAATGAGAAGGTTACTTGTGATGGATGTGCATTAGGAAAGATGCATAGAGATGAATTCCCCTCTAATCCTGATAAGAAAAAGAGAGATGTGTTAGATCTTGTGCATACTGATGTTTGTGGGCCTGTGCAGACTAGGTATTTAGGAGGTGTATTTTACTTTCTGTTATTTATTGATGATTGCATGAGATACACATGGGTTTACTTCCTTAGACGAAAAAGTGATGTTTTCGAGTACTTTAAGGAATTCAGAACTATGGTGGAAAAGCAGACAGGAAAATCCATCAAAATCCCCTGTTCAGATCAAGGGGGAGAGTATAAATCAGAGGACTTCAACAAATATTGCAAAGATAATGGAATAGTATAGCAGTTTACAGTACCTCACACTCCACTGCAAAATGGAGTCGTTGAAAGGAAAAACAAAACTCTGGTAGAGTGTGCATGCAGTATGATGAAAGGTAAGAATCTCTCAAATGCATTTTGGGCTGAAGCCATAAATACTGCAATTTATTTAAAGAATAGAAGTCCAACAAGGTGTCTTGATAAAGTTACTCCTTTCGAAGCCTTGAATGGTTCCAAACTTGCAGTTCATAATTTGAAAGTATTTGGGTGTAAGGATTTTGCTCATATTCCAAAGGAGAATAGGAGGAAATTTGATGCTAAAGCCATTAAATGTATTTTCATTCGGTATTGTTCTGAATTTAAAGCATACAAACTGTTTGATCCTGCTACTCACAAAGTATTTGCAAGTAGAGATGTACTTTTCCATGAGCAGGAAGCAGGAAATCATGACGACAACAATCATGAGGAATGGCATAAACTTCTTGATGAAGGAGTTAAAGAAGAGCAACAACAGCAGCCCACACATCAACAACCATCCCCGTAGCGACACCAACAACAACAGCAAGGACTCAATGATATGGACAATTCAAGCAATCACAGTTCACCTAGAGGTGAAGACAGATCTTCACAAAGTGGGAAGGAAGATAATCAGTTGAGAAGATCTTCAAGACAGATTCAGCTTCTTGAGGGGTATAAAGACTATGCCCTAATGAGTAGCATTTCAAATATTATAGAACCCATGACTTTTGATGAAGCTAATGAACATGATGAATGGCGAAATGCAATGGAGGAAGAATATGAATCTACAATGAAAAACAATACTTGGGAATTGACTGAATTGCCTAAACATAAGAAGCCCATTGGATGCAAATGGATATACAAAGCCAAGTTTAAATCAGATGGTAGTATAGATAAGTATAAGACTAGACTGGTGGCAAAGGGGTATTCACAAACAGAAGGTATTGATTATGCTGAAACATTTGCACCAGTAGCTAAATTGAATACTATCAGAATGTTAATTGCTTTAGCTACAAAGTATCATTGGAAGCTGCATCAGTTAGATGTTAAATCTGCATTTTTGAATGGTGAGTTAAAGGAAGAGGTTTATCTTACTCAACCTGAAGGGTTTGTGGAAAAGGGGCAAGAACACTTAGTGTGTAAGTTAAAGAAAGCATTGTATGGACTAAAACATGCACCTAGGTCATGGTATGAGAACATAGACTCTTTCTTTCTTCAACAGGGTTTTATGAGGAGCAAAAGTGATCCAAATCTGTATACCAAATTTGATGAACAAGGATATATAGTATTGATTTCATTATATGTTGATGATTTAATAATTACAGGAAATGCAGAGAAGTTAATCGATGAAATCAAGGAGCAGTTATCAAAGGTATTTGAAATGAAAGATCTTGGTGAGTTAAACATGCACCTAGGTCATGGTATGAGAACATAGACTCTTTCTTTCTTCAACAGGGTTTTATGAGGAGCAAAAGTGATCCAAATCTGTATACCAAATTTGATGAACAAGGGTATATAGTATTGATTTCATTATATGTTGATGATTTAATAATTACATGAAATGCAGAGAAGTTAATCGATGAAATCAAGGAGCAGTTATCAAAGGTATTTGAAATGAAAGATCTTGGTGAGTTACATTACTGCCTAGGTCTTGAAGTTTGGAGAAATGCAGGCCAAACTTTTGTTTGTTAGAGTAAGTATATCAGAGAAATACTTAAGAGATTTAAAATCAGTGTAAGTCTTCTACTGTTCCCATGCAACAAAATGTGAAACTTTCTTGTGATGATGGTTCAAAGGAGGTGAATGGCACTGTGTATAGACAAATGGTGGGTTGTTTGAATTATCTCACCACAACCAGACCTGATATTTCATATTCTGTGAGTGTGTTAAGTCAATTCATGGTGAAACCTCATGAAAGCCATTGGAATGCAACAAAGGAAGTACTCAGGTATCTAAAAGGTACACTTGATTATGGTATTAAATATACTGATGCTGATGTTGAGTTGACATGTTATTCAGATTCTGATTGGGCTGGCAATCTGGATGATCGAAGATCAACCACTGGATATGCGTTTAGCATTGGATCCGGGGTTGTTTCATGGAGCAATAAAAAGAAGCCTACTATATCTTTGTCTTCTACTGAAGCAAAATATAAAGCCTTGTGTGCAACAACTTGTGAAGTTGTTTGGTTAAGAAGACTTCTTCAAGATGTTGGAGAAGAACGAAAGGAACCTACGATGACCAGATGTGATAATCAAAGTTCAATCAATATTGCGAAGAATCCGATTTTTCATGCAAGGACAAAGCATGTTGAAGCTCAGTATTATTTTGTTCAAGAAAAGTTGCAGTCAAATGAAATAACTCTTGTGTATTGTACTACTAGTGAAAATGCTGCTGATATTTTCACTAAGCCTCTTGGAAAGATTAAGTTTGAGCTGTTTAGGGAGATGTTAGGTGTAGAAGTCAATCCATTCTCCATTAAGGGGAGACTTGGAAATAATGGAGTAAACCCACTCGGTAAAGTGTTTTCCTATATAAGGATGTAATCCGTCTTCATTGAATAATAGAGAAGTGAGCATAGCCTCACCGTGGAGTTTGTTCCACATATTTTATCTGAAACAGCTCAACACAATAGTTTCACTATAATAAGTTTTTAAGAAACATTAGGAACAAGAAAACCAATGTTGGATTTGTGTTGCCTTAATGTGTTCTGATGCAATTGATACTTGGATTTGCAGATGGCAGAGCGGATCCAGAACTTTATAAGATCAGAAGTAAGACCAGCTTCTATAAGACAAGTAGAGCAGAGGCTCCGAGGGAAGTTGCAAAGGCTACTCTAAGAGTTGCAAAGGCAGATTTTTGGCAACGACTGGCATTAAGGGTTTTATGCTGTCAATCTTATCTCCTGGGCTCTTGCCTGCTGATTCTTTTGGAAGAGGTCTGATTGAATTGTTTCTGTTTCTGCCAGTCCGGGTGATTGCTTACATCATCTCAGCATATATCTATGGTGTTACATCGTTGAGCTATACTTGCAAATGAATGAAAACAGTCATGACAATATTAGAAGGTAGGTTGGCAGATTATTATTATATATTATGTTAAATTAATGTTGTTTACGTAATATTTGTTAATTTAAGTTTGTATTTAAATTTATGGTGACATGGTGATTGATTAAATGATTTAATTATATTGTGTAAGCTTATTATCTTACAATATAATTCCTATGTTAATTAATTCACATTAAAACAATAAAAAATATATCTGGACAGGAGTTGAGAGATGATATCAGAACAACAAATTTAGAGTACAAATTAGTGGTTCAATAAATACCCATATCCTATACATGATACACAGACTGACGAATACGTTACAGTATTTTCACATGGGAGTAATGTAATCAGTCAGAGAGACAGACAGCCGGTGGGCCGATTTAATTCAGTGACAGTACATGGGATTAATCTGATCAACCAGACTGAAAGAAGTAGGGTTCTGATTGGTGAATGAAGTACATATTTCAACGTCTCTGTTTACATATTTCAAGTACATATGGCTCGTGGCTGTTTCCACAAGTACATAGCGTTACTGTAAAATGAAAGTATATATCAATTAACGCCGCTCTGCCACTCTGGTGTGTAGTTATACCTAAAACAAAATCCAGAATTATATCCCTGGTGTGTATTAAATGAGATAGGTTTGAAATTTTACATTTATAAATATAATAGTCATGTTTGAATTCTATATAAAGATGCAAAATTAATCTATACAAACACTAATGTATCATAAAGTCCTCATAAAATTTTTGAGTGAATTTAAATAATGAGAATTCATAAAATGAAATATTCTTTTTTATAAAAAAAATGAATATATTATATCATTTAAACAAGTTTTTTTTTTATGAATATAAAATATCATTATGTTACATTTCAATAAACTTAACATTATAACCCTTCACATTTCTTTTTTTTATATATATTTTTCATAATATAACCATATTATCAAACATGCATGATTTATATAATATTTTTCTTTTTTTCCCTTTTTTTTCAATTAAGAAAACAAGAATATGTTTTGGATTTGTAGCATTTTAACAATTTCAATTCTTAATAATAGTATAAAGATTTCATTTTATTTTATATGAATCTCAATTTTATATATATATTTTTTCAATTTTTTATATATTTTTTCCAGATTTTAATGTTATTATAATAACATATTCATTAAAAATTTAACTTCTAATTTATGAAAATTGAATATAAATAAAAAGATAACACTCATTCCTCCCAATCTTTTAACCACTAAAACTAAACCAAATATTAAAACATATAACTTTCCCAAATTAATGTAGAACTAATTTTCTCATAACACATTCATTAAGACTGTGTAAAAAAAAAATCCACATTATTGTAAAGTTTGTTGCCTCATGACAAATTGATGGAAAGAATTTAATAGAGCTTTAAGCCTCAAGGAACATTGATTGTCAGAATTTAATAGGAGGGATCCTCGCAAGACAAACATTTTGCCATGCATGGAGGGCCTTTGGAAGCATAATTATTCTATTTTTTTTAAGCTAGCAAAATGTTTCACACCATGACGATGGTGTTGTATTAAAGAACTCTCATAATTTGTTTCATTAGGAGCAGGTTAGAACTACCATGGCTGCCCTTGGGTTTTTTTGCCATGCATGGAGGGCCTTTGGAAGCATAATTATTCTATTTTTTTTAAGCTAGCAAAATGTTTCACACCATGACGATGGTGTTGTATTAAAGAACTCTCATAATTTGTTTCATTAGGAGCAGGTTAGAACTACCATGGCTGCCCTTGGGTTTTTCATAAGGATGAGATTGTGGAACAATTAAAATGTTCATTTTTTTTTGTAATTCTAAGTGAAATTTGGTGAATAATTTTTATTGCAATTTGATTAATTTATTGTTTAAATTGTTATATTGATAAGTTGAGAAGATATATAAATTATGAATAATATTAAAATTGTATTTTTAAAATAATTAAATTAAAAATTTGAAAATATTGTAATTTTATTTAAATTATTATATTTGTAATTTGAAATAAATAATGTTAAGATTGTGTTTTTCAAATACTTAAATTAAAAATTTGAAAATATTGCAATTTCACATAAGTAAAATCTTCCCTACAATGTAGAACGATCTAGTTGGAGATCAGTCAACAAGGATGATTGACACAAAGTACTTACTTTCCTATTTTCGAATTTTACAGTCTTTAATTTGTATTCCTCAATTCATTTAACAGGTTTTCCAGTAAACACTTTTTTAAAGACATTTTATGAATTGTTTATAACATCTAAACTAATTGAACTATTTTCAAATTTTACAGTTCTTCATTTGTATTCCTTAATTCATTAAACAGGTTTGCCCACTTAGGAAAGTAAATAATTTTTTAGGACAGACACTGACGTAACCATACTGAGTGGCATGGTGACCTTGGCTCTATGCCGCTTTGATGCAATGATGCAACCTAAACTCTATGCACTGCATTTTGAAATATCTACCAGCTTGAATGACTTTCAAAAAGGACCTCCTCCCGACCGGTGGTGTCTTACTCTTACAAGAAACTCACTGTCAAATTGAAAACTTATGACTAGACCCGACTCGACTAACTGACTCTCTCAACCACAGGGTTTAGTTTTATTAGACCTGATGCGACTAGACTATAACAGAAAGAAAAGTACTATAGGGCTGAGTTTGATTGACTCGACTAGACTATAACAGAAAGAAAAGTACTATAGGGCTGTAGGGCTGAGTTTGATTGACTCGACTAGACTATAACAGAAAGAAAAGTACTATACATGACTCCTCTGACAAGAGCATGGAAACTGAAGTTGATGGAGGGGTGGAGGGTTTCAGGCAGGAAAATTAAAAAGGATTATTTTTTTCCTCTTAAAATCTTACAAAATTCATTAACATTGCAAATCTTAATATGAGTGTGAGTATCAATCTGTTTTTATATTAATAAAAATCATGCAAAATTATAATTTCAATACCGATTTAATGATCTGATCTATATTTATATATTAATGATGTAATTATATTTAATTTAGCCAAATTCCGGGGAAAAAAATTCAAAAGGTCAGCTGATCACACAATGCCATTTTTATTTTGATGTCACATGAGATGTGTGAATATGAGATGAAGTAATATAGTTTCCTATCCTACCAGGAACACAACAATCTCACAAAGAAAATAGTCAAAACAATCTCACAAAGAAAATAGTTAATTAAATTTATTTTTACAAAAAATAATAAATACACATGAAACCACAACATTCTAATAAAGAAAATAGTGAACAACTGGAAAACAATCTTAAATTTATTTTTTCAAATTTATAAGAAAATAATAAGTACACATGACAATTCTCCCTTCGGGCATATGATACTTAGCTTTCACTCATATTGTGCAGGTTTATGGATTAAAAGATGGTTCACAATCTTGTTCACAAGGCGATCATGACTCAGATTTCAAAGATGATTCGAGACTTTCTCTGGCATGGAGGTAAAGACAATCAAAATAAATACCACTTGGTCAATTGGGAAATTGTCAAATGCCCTTATTCTGAAGGTGGCTTACGGGTTAGAGATCTCGAGCTGGTACTAAGTGGAAAAAGCATTTGGAATATTTATGCAAATCGTCGACACCCTGTAAGCAAACTCCTAAGGAAAAAATATCTCAATGGTGCCTCTATGAGAAATCTCCAGGCAGAAAATACTCCCAAAGGCACTCTGATCTGGAATCTCTATCATCACGGACTTGATTCCTTCCAAAAACATCTTTATCGAATCCCAAGGAATGGGAAAAAAACCATGATGTGGCAAGACAACATCATGGGCAACACACCCCTCAACGTTTCAGACGATTTCAAGGAGATCCGCGAGTGGCTAACTCAGCACAGATTCACCAAAGTGGTAGACATCTCTTCATGGGATGCTTCAGGGATGTTTTAATTTCATAGGGTACTTCCTGGCAGGGATATTTTAACCCGTAATATTTTCCCTCTTGCACCATTCCTCGCATGACATCGTAACCTGTGAAGGCCATCCCTTCAACAATAGTTCAACATTTTCTTGTTGCATTAATAACCAAATTTTGCAATACATAATTTATCAAAGGTCCATTGCCTTTGAATAATCACATAACAAGCTTGTTTATAGTTTTGGTCATGATATTAATTATATTTACAGATTGGGGGAAACATGTGTGTTACAATTCCACTAAGAATGTGTAATCCTTGGCTAGACCTTTCCGACGGTATACCGAGCACTCCAAATGTAGATCATATGCAAAAGTTATGCCCTCAGGAAGTTGAAGTATTAGCTACCCCCATTGTGGCCCGCAAACCTTTTGGAGTTTCATCTTCGAGTGTTACATCGGGGCTCACGAACCTTTTGACATTTCATCTTCTGGGGTTAGGGTTTTCTCATTAATGCTTTATGTTAAAAAGGTCTTTCGAGCCTCATTGTAAAAACATCTTCTTTTGAATGAGTGTAGTCGTCACATCTTTTCTCAGAGATAAGCACCACCATTCTAGCGAGTTCATTTTTCTCTACATTTTTACAGTTCATGTACATTTCATTCAATAATAGAAATTTTGTATTACTGTATCTCTGCGTTTTTTGCAATATCTCTGTGTGTTTCTTGCAATATCTATGTGCATTTCTTGGTTATATATCTTCCTTCATTTTGTTCTCAACACAATCCAGATCAGGTTTAGAGCAATTAGTTGCATTGATTTAAATACCGACATAATACAATTACCTAATTCAATCATTTTCCAATGTATCATCACTTAAATCAATGCATAAAAATGTTTGAATAAGGTAGTTGTATTAATTTTAATAGTGATATAACATAAAACAATAGGGTGCATTTATTATAGTGGGTTAAAATGATTCACTGCATTAATTGAACAAATGATATGAAGGAAATTAATCATGTATATTGATCTGAAGTATGAGATAGTGAAAATTATCAAGTGAAATGACTTTAGCAATAACACATTGAAAACCAATTTCAAAATACACATTATAGGTTGAAGTGCTATACTTTGTTTGCTTGGGTGTGATTTATCTATTAGTATTTTCACATTAAAACATATAATATTAAGATATATAGAATGTTAATATATATATAATCTTACTATAGTATGCATTGACATATTCAAAGCATTAAAATCAAAATCATGCAATAAAATGTAAACATAATTATGAGGGAACACAAAAGGTTGGAGAAATAAACTATTAATGTTGGAGAGATTTAGCTAGCACATGTGGGTAAAATAAAAGATGAAGAAGACGAATTGAGAGTGGTCATTACATAATGATACTATTGCTTTCTTACTATTAACCTTTTTCATTATATAACATGTTACTTTATTTGTATTCACCTTAATCCTCATGTAACTTTGTAGTATCCTTTTTGATAGATAGTTCTGTTGGATCATGTTGTCATTGATGCCAATGGTTTGATTATTTGGGAGAATGTTGGATCATATGTCATTGATGTAAATGGTTTGGTTTGATTGATGTCAAGTAATTGATTGATATGTTTCCCTTGATGATAATGATATATGTCCAAGTGGAAACCAATTGATAAAGATGGATCATTAGTATGATGCATTGATGAAGATGGATCAATGAATTGTCATTGATACATGATGCCTAGTTTATATATATGATGTAGTGGTGAATTGATGCAAAGATGAATCATTATTATCTTATCATGGTTGATAATGTGCACAAATGGATGAACTCCAAAGTGGTCCGCTTATGGTGAAAGCCCTCATGGGAAGACGCTTTACAGATTGAGTTATTCTAGGAGAATGGTTGGAGGACCCATGCTTGTATATGGAATAATGAGATGAAGATCAATGAAGTTGTTGGTGAAACTATCCTAGATGGATAGTGCTTGAAATTCCATTTCCGGTGGTATGTGGAACGTCACATAACTCCTCACGGTTTGATATTTAAGGTTTTATGAAGTTGGAGGACCCCCATATGAAGGCTTGAAGCCCCTAAGGTCAAAGAAGTAAAAGTGCTTGAAAAGAAGAAATCATTATTTAAATGATAAAGTAAAGTGACAAAATCAAGATGGATTATTTAAATGATAAAGTAAAGTGACAAAATCAAGAAGGAATATTTAAATGATAAAGCATTGGAGAACTTTCTATTCATGGAAAGTGGTTAACCCTAAAATAAGGAAAATAGGTTAAGTGACCTAGAAATGGGTTAAGTAACCTAAAAATGGGTTAAGTGGCCTAGAAGATGAAAGTATAAATAAGAAGCTAGGATCTCTTGTAAAATGTACATTTGGTGAGAATCCTTGTGGATCAATGGAGAGCTTCTTGTGAATATCTTTTGGAGTATTGATGGAGAGCTTCATGTGAGAGAATCTTATTGGTGTGGATCTCTTGAGCATGATTGAATATCTATTCTGAGGAAGAGAACGAGAGGAGGATCTCATGGACGCATCAAAGTTTCGGCAATGTCGGAGATCTTGACGGCAAAAGTCTCGGATTCATAGAAAACCCTATTTTTTGATGCCCATGCGGACTGTCTGTGTATAGGGTGCATGTACACGTGGGTTGACTGTGTATAGGGAGCGTGGATTGAATAACCTCATGGATATTTGTGTTTGAGCTGGTGCCAAGCTCTTGGATGATGAGGCAGGTTCCAGATCTACATTTTATGGCCTCAAATCTATCACTAAGACACTGGTATGGTTACATTACTGTCATGATAGATGCTATTGTTTGATATGTTGTGAATGCTTAGGGCATTCTTGGTATGGCTTCTATGATGTGGCTTAGTTTGGTTGATTTGGTTGATGGAGTGAACAACACTCTTGTGATTCAGTAGTGACATGATTGCTATGGTATACTAGTTATTTATACATGATTGAGATAACATTCATATTGATTTATTGTGGATCATGAGCAAGCTATTGGAGAGCTTGGATGTATTGTGACTGGCTGTGGGTCAGTTTGGACAGTGGAAGATAGAAGAGAAAGTGATTGCAGGTTGCAGAGGATCTGAGCATGTGAAGCAAAACAAAACCCTAGTTTCTCAAGAGCATACGCTTGTTAAATTATACACTGGCCGCGTTCACACGTGGGTTGTAGTGAGCTAGGGCGCGTGCACACGCGGGCTGCACTACTGACAGGTCGTGTACCTGTTGACAGATTGATATCTGTTGAGGATTGTTGCCTCATCTCAGTTGGTGCTGAGAATGTAAGTTGAGTCTTGCATATAGAGCTGGTGCTCTTGTAGAGTTGTACTCTATTCAGTTGTTGCTGATAAACCTCAAGGATTGTAGTCCGTAGTAAAAAGAAAATTGTACATACATCTTGTGTTGTTTGTGTCCATTGTGATGATGACTTGTTGATGATATATTGCTGATATATGTTGCTAATATGTGCCTACATCTAACTGGTTATAAATAATAGTAGTGGGTAATGAATAAATGTTGAATGCTAATTGATGAGTTTTTGTGCAAAAGAGAAGTTTTGGGAAAAAGAGCCCCACACTCATTCACCCGCCCTCTAAGTGTGGTAGGTGTGTCCAACAAGTTCTCTAAATTAAAAATGATACTTAGTAAATTTCTAAGAATCAAATTCATCCAAAATATATACTTCAAGATGAATCAAAACCTAGAAATGCAAACCTTACTATCAACAATAATTTCTAATTTTAATATCAACTACAACCACTCTATCTAAAAAAAACCATAATCAAAATTTTTAAGTCTAATACAAATGATGGTTTCATTCTTAATCTCAACTATTTTTGTACCTTGATTCTTAATTTTAATATCAACTACAACAACTCTATCTTAAAAAAAAACCATAATTTCTATCTTAAAAAACCATAATTTCTAAGTTTAATATGAATGATGATTTCATTCTTAATCTCAAGTATATTCCTACCTTCACATTGAATGAGAAACACCAATAACAAAATTGATAACAAGCATCTTTAGTATTATTATATATTCATAATAAATTTTGTGGTTTAATGTTATATTGAAATGGTTATTAAATATGTAAACATGCATTTTTAAAGAGATTGGTTATGAAATTTACACCTGTTTAATTATATTTTATATTTTTAAAATATATGAATAATATTACATTTAATATAATTATTTTAAATTATATTTAATAAATTATTCATATATTTTAAGGTATTATAAGGATATAATCAATCTATTTTTTTAACAAGTGTAAAAAAATAAATAAGCATGACTAAGATAAAAACAATTTGTCACTAGTTTCATAGTGAAAGTGAGTTTTGGTCAATTTTTAAAAATTCTTGGGATGAAAAAGTGTGTCACCTTTATGACACTAAGAAGGTTGAAGATGAAAAATATTCTCTCTTAAATTGTCGACCTTATATCTAGATCTCATTTTCAAAATATTTGTCACACTACTAACCTTCCTAACCTCTTAACTCAACAAAAGTATGGTGATCTTGGAAAACTTATCTTGTTGCTTTTCTAGTACATAAACACAATTCTAAAGAATTACAAGTAATCACTTACCCTTTGGTCTTAATAAATCATCATCATCATTTATTTTATATTATAAAAAATATATAAATATATTAAAGGTAATATAGATATTTTCAAATTGTATATACCAAAGTCTTGTAATGATATCATATAGATATGGAATGACTTTATGAAGTATTAATAAAAGTAATATTTTATATTATTTTTAAAATAATTTTTTATAGTTTAAGATAATTTTATAAAGTATTGATGAAAATTTATGATTAAAATTAAAATTTGTTTTCTATATTAATTAAAACTAATATTTATTAATTAAAAATATTAAATACTAAATAAACATTTTAAATTTATATTAATAAGAAGATTGCATTCACAAATATATATTTTTGTAAGCTTTACATTATTAAATGTAATGTAATATTGAATTGAAAAAATATTTTATATTATTATTATTATTATTATTATTATTATTATTATATATTTTTTTTATATTTTAAAATAATTTTATAAAATATTGATAAAAAAATTATAATTAAAATTAAAACTGAATTTTATTAATTAAAAATATTAAATATAAAATAAATATTCTAAAATTATATTAATAAAAAATTGTATTGATAAAAATAATATTTTTTATTGATTGAATAAACATACTAAATTTAATAAAAAAATGGCAAAGACAACATTTCATTTTGATTGAATAAAATTAATGGGTTTAATGGGACCTAATAATTAAGAACATGTGTTTCCTCTTAAGAGGTCATAAGTTCAAATCCAGATGAGGGTAGGGTATGTATACCTTCATAGACTTTACCTTAATAAAACCATATAGCATTGTTAATTGAAGTCGAAGATATAAGGGTTTATGAAGCCAAGGCCCAACAGAAAGCATGTTATCCAACATTAAAATGTTGAGAGCAGATGACCAATAATGGAACCATGTCCATTGGGATAAGACTTGTGTAGCTCTCAGAGGGGAGGATAAGTAGACTTATATTTATTACCCAAAGTTTTGTTTCCGTTGTTTTTGGAAATCACTCCCCAAAAAATCCAAGTGTGTGATGGAAACGAGAATCGACACAACGTTACCTGGGTACCAAGATCGTAATTGAAGCCTCTGCGTTAGATGGAGAACCCTTGGGAATGTTCGATGGAGAACCTTTGGGAAAGAATTGTGTGCTAGAGCGTCCACCATTAAATAAATAAAATCTTTAGAAAATTTATAGAAAAGAAAACTACATCAAATGTTGAACCTAAAAGTGCACACCTTTGCACATCATAGTCTTTGTTTTTAATTATTTGTAAGTTGTTTTACCATATGATCACTTTAGATGTATTTTTATTCTAAATTTGTTGAGCATTCAAAGTGATGGGTGTTGGAAGATTGATTGTTGTCATTGATGTCAACCCTAGTCATGGGTTTTGGACCGCAAGATTGATAAAGGTATTTGGGCATGAAGGAAAATGCACATGCATATACAACACCCATGAATGGATAGTATACATCATGTTGTTT
>ML784081.1:601162-614857 GCA_009831015.1 Picea engelmannii | reverse complement strand
AAAGAGGAACTAGTGTAGCAATGGCTAGGCTAGGTTATTCTTAATCAAATGGCTAAACAAGTCTTTATCATGGGGACATGAAGCAAGGACCTACTTGTGTGCTTGCTCCCTAGGGTTTCAATGATTAAGCATAAAAATAACAACGTAACTATTCATGTAAGAATTTTAAACCACAACCATTCAATCAAGAAGTTTTGTATGAGAAAAACACTTACAAATCAAAGATGAGCTTATCAAACCCTAGTTGTAACACCTTCCAATGATAAAAACACCATATGCATGCCAAAGATAATCCTTCCAAGTGTAGCGCCTCAATTCCAAGAGCCAATAACAAGACAAAAGACTAAAAGTATCACTCTCACAAGAGAGCAAGTTATGTTCTATCCAAAATGAGGCTCAATGTCCTTAATATATATCAACCAAATGACCTTGAATTACAAAATAGGTCATTAAAAACAGCCGACAAGGATGACTTAACAATATTACATCATTTGTCACATTAAATGCTAAAATGTCAAAGTAAGAGCTAAAAAGGGAGACGTCAGGCCCCTCTGAGGGAGACGTCAGGCCCTTTTTGGGCATCATCAGCATCCAAAAGGAAAAACGTTGGCCCCTCTGGGGCTCCTGCAACCTGCCACACATGCAAAATAGTCCCAGCACACTGCCACATGCTCCAGAAATCATCCAGCCTACCCTGGGTGGTGTCTTGTCCATCAAAGACATCATCCCATCTGCAGGGGGTGATCCCCCTTAGGTCAATCTCTGGCAAAGTGTCCTGGTGAGGGCGTCCTTCTATCTTCTTCATGCAAGGTCTCATCATGACGTTGTCCCGCCTCTGCCATCCCAACAACCATCTGATGGGCTCTTCATCCACATGGAGGTCCGAGCTAATCATCTCCCCATGTGTACCGGTCCTCTGGTACCTATCCGCTGGGTATGGTCCTGCACATCAAAAACTACGCCCTCCATGGGCTCATCAGTCCTAGAGATCATGGAAATGTAGATCATATTTCATCATTAAAGTTATCAAATATATGCATGAAATCCCTAACATATCATCTAAGAGCTCAAAGATATTACACAGATATACTATACAAAGTTAAGGAAATCGACAGAATAATCTATTGGGCTAATACCCACAAGAGATGGAAAGTTTCCTCAAAGGATCATTCAAGCCATGTTTAATGAGGTGATATGGTTCTTAGGGATGTCCAGTCATAGTAAGACCAAGGGATGGTGTTGTTTGTGGGTGCCTTTGTAGGAGGCGAGTTGTACCCGTCATGGATGCACTTTTTCCAAGCCCTTTATTGCCTTCATTTCTCTTTTATTGCTTTTCTTTATTTTTTACTTCAAGGTCTGACCAGAGGACACTGCCTTGGCTTGGTGGCCAGAGCTGACAGTGTTACCCACTGGTATGTTCGTAGAAATGATAAGGCTGGCTCGTGATGAGACCCCCTTTCCTTTGGCCATGCAACCAAAGGTCACTGCCTTGGCTTGGTGACCAGATAGCGGCAATGTCATATTTCTAAATACCTATGAACATAATGGGCCGGCTCGTGATGAGACCTCCCATCCTCTTGGTTAGGTATTGTTTTTTATTATTTTTCTTAGGGTCCCTTTAGTTTCTTATCGAGAGGCTTTTTATTGCCTTTTCGGGGATCCCCTGGGCGAAGCATCTCTAGGTTTTATTTCCTATGGATTTTATCTTTTACCAGCTTTTCTTACCCCCTGGGCCTTTATCCCCTTCTTCCCACAAGACAAGATGTAACCCTCAAAGGTCATCCTAATGGCCATACTAGGGGAATGGGTTGGATGAGCAGGGTATAAGATGTAAATATGATAAGATGGTGGGAGGGGACGATGGCTCTGCAGATCCCCCTTGGTGGCTAACCAAAACCCATGAATATCAGCTTGCTAAGTCACCCAATCAATCACCCCAACAATGGTCAAGTGGATTAGTGTTAGATCCAAGTAGTCATCCGAAATGAAAGGAACCTAATGCATATATAAGAAGGTTATAACAATCAAATATGACACATACCATGATACCTCGGACCAATTACCTCATCGAGCAAGAGTCCTCTCCGATACAGGCCCTGGACGATGGTGATGGAAGCTGTTACTGCTGAAAGGACAAATCTGACGAAGAAGAAGAGAGATGGGCCCTCCAGGGCCATGCTCAAGTCAATCCTGCTCTTGGTACTCCATGTCTAGGACCATGTGGGCCTCGAGACATGATCTCCTAGTCATCCCTAGATATCGGGGATAACATCTGGCTCCAACTCAGGGACATGTGCTAACTGTAGAGCGCATGAGAACCTCAACAATCTCTGGCATAGACCTGTATACCTGCTCACACTTGACAAGAAAGCATCAACGACAAAAGGTGGGGTGGTATTTCCACCCCGCAAAATAATATAAGCATATACATGAAATAAAACAAACAAGATGCATACATAGAGGAAACAAACAATAAATGCATACGGTATAATACACGAAAGTGCCTACCTACTCATACTTACCTGTATAATCATGTTTCCAGAGGGTAGTAACGCTTTATATGCAAAGCGTTCACTGGTAATTTCAGAATTTCTCCCTCCATTGTTTCCAGGTTGAAGGAATTTGTACCCACACAATTTCTGATTTTGTAAGGGCCTCCCCATAGGCTGTCAAATTTCTTGTGCATACCAGGTTTCTCTTTTCTTTTGTCCCACAAGAGTACAAGATCTCCTTCAACGAAACTTTTTCCCTTGGCTTTGTGGTCAAAAGTGTTCTTTACTTTCTCTTGGTTCCTTACCATCTGAACCAAGGCATTCCTTCGAGCTTTGTCTAATTCTATCAACTAGTTTATTCTTCCTTGGATCGCCTCTGCATCTGTGTCATATTGTTGTACAAATCAGAGAATGGGAATTTGGAGATTCACAGGGAGTTTTGCTTCAAGTCCATACACCAGCTCAAAATGAGTTTTCCCTATGGAGGTCTTTGTTGTTATTCGATCTTCCCATACTGCATACTTTAATTTGCTATCCCACGACTTCTTATTTTCTTCAAAAACCTTCTTTAGAATATTAATGAGATTCTTGTTGGTTGATTCAGCTAGTCCATTTCCTTGTGGGTAATAATTCGAGGAATGAGACAGGGTAATTCCATATTTGAAACAAAATTCTACCAGGGCATAGGAACTAAAAGCTTTGGCATTATCTGTGTTGATCTTGGAAGGAATCCCAAACCTCGTTATGATTCGATCTTCTAAGAAGTTCATGACAACCTCTTCAGTGGCTTTCTTTGTAGGAACCAATTCAACCCATCTGGTGAAATAGTCTGTAGCCGTCAAAATCCATCGATATCCATTACTTGAATTGTCCTTGAATTCACCGATAAAATCCAAGCCCCATTGCTGAAAAGGTGCTTCTACCACCACTAGTTTCAAAGGCTGGGCTGGGAGCTTTGGTTTGCTTGTGAAGTATTGGCAAGGTTGGCAAGACCGAACATGTTGATACGAATCTGAGAAAAGGGTCGGCCAATAATAACTTGCCCTCAAGATTTGGTGGGTAGTGGTACGTGCAACAAAATGTCCACTGCAGTACCCAGAGTGTAATTCCTTCAAGATCTTCTTTGCCTCATCTTTGTTCACACATCGAAGTATAACGCCATCGGGATTCTTCCATCTGAGTCCATTTTCTGTTAAGCAGTATTTCATGGTCTTCAACCTCAAAGCTCTCCTTTTGTGATCTACCAGGTGATCAGGACATGACAAGTTCTTCAAATAATAGACTATGTTAGAATACCACTCATCATGTTCCAATTCACTGATTATTACATTCACTTGCTCATTCTCACCGATCTGTATAGCTTCTTGATTGCTTTCAGTCATCATCTGGGCCAAGCCTTGTCCCTTTATTATTTTAGTGGGTTTTATCTCTAAGTCATACTCTTGGATTTTTGAAATCCACTTTCCTTGGGTGCCCATACAGTCTTGTTGTGACAAAACATCCTTTACAGCTGGGTACGAGACATAAGCCTTAATTTTATTATATCCGACATAATTTCTGAAATGCTGGAGGGACTTAACCAAAGCGTAAGCCTGTTTTTATGTGATGGTGTAGTTCAACTCTGAATCTCTCAGGACTTTGCTCATAAAGGCCACGGGATGTTCAAAGTTGTCAGCATCCTTCTACATCAAAACCCCTGCAATAGTGTCTTGGGATGCAAATGAGAAAATGATGAAATCTCGTGAAAAATCACGACTGATCAAAACCGGGGCTTGAGAGATGGCGTTCTTGATATCTTCGAAAGATCTGTCAGTTTCCTTTCCCCATATGAAAGCAACATCCTTCTTTAGTAGAGCACTTAAAGGTTTTATCCTTTCAACAAATTTAGGCACAAATCTGTAGATGAAGTTGATTTTTCCAAGAAAAGACCGCAGGGCCTTTTTGTTGACCGGAGGCCGAACATATTTTATTGATTGAACCCATTCAGGGTCAATGGAGACTCCTCCTGGTGAGGCCACGTGTCCCAATAATTTTCCTTCGTCAATGACGAAAACATACTTCTTAGGGTTTAGTGAGATGCCATACTTCCTACATCGCTCAAAAACAATTCTAAGGTGGGAGAGATGATCTTTCCTTTCTTTAGACACCACAGTGAGGTCATCTTGATAGATCTCTATGATCTTCTGTATGAGGTCTCTAAAGGCATAGTCTATTTCTCTTTGAAAAGTCACCCCTGCATTCATAAGACCAAATGGCATTCTCAAGTACATAAATGTTCCCCAGGGCGTAGTAAATGCAATCTTGAGTTGATCTTCCCTTTTGAGTAAAACTTGGTTGTATCCCGAGAATCCATCCAACATTAACATCATTCCTTCTCCTGTGACTCATTGAAGTAGATGTTCCATGTTCGAGAGAGGATAATTGTCCTTTAATGACATCTGGTTGAGGTTGCGAAAATCAACACATAGGCGGATGTCTCCATTCTTCTTCTGAACAACCACTAGATTTGACATCCAAGAAGAATACCTGATCGGGGCTATGATACCTGCGTCGACCATCTTTTGGAGTTCCTTTTGTATCTGCCCTGCCAACTTTGGGTTGATGTGCCTCAAATTTTGTCGAAAAGGTTTGGCTCCCTCAACCAAAGGTATAGCATGCTAGATAACATCTCCTCTATAGGCCTTCAATTCATTGTAGTTCCAGGCAAAGATATCTCTGAATTCCCTGATGAGGTCAAGTATTGCCTTCCTCTCTTTCTCGGTAGTCCCCTTTCCTATCTTGACTGCTCTTGGATCCATTTCAGTACCAACGTTGAATTCTAGGGTTTCCTCAGCCTGCTTGTTGGTTCTTTTCCCTTTGAAAACATCATGTCTGTCAAAAAGATTCTCCAGAGGAATACAACCTTTCGGCAAGGTTTTGTTTTGTAGGTTGGTGACTTCCAAGTCCATAGAATCAGCTAGGAAATTTATTTGTGTATCTGTGAATTCTTTTCTATTCTCCATGAATCTGATAATTTGATCATCATCTTCAAAAACTTGCCAGTGCTCTAGATTGTCGGGAATAGAAGGTCTAAAGAGGACCTCCATCTTGCACTTATCATGAAGAGGTCCTTCACACGGTTGCAAAGTGGATGCTGAGACGGCCAAAGCATCTGCCACATGGTTTTCTTCTCGAGGAACAACTTCAAGTGATATCCTTTTGAAAGTCTTTGAAATATTTTGGGCTACATCTCGATACTTCTTTAGTTTTTCATTCTTAGTTGCAAACCTCATTAGAACCTGTGAAACGATGAGGTCTGAATCACCTTTTACTTCTAGGATTGTAGCCCCTTTGTCAATGGCCAGGTTGAGTCCCAAAATCAGAGCTTCATATTCAGCCACATTTTTGGTGCAACTGAACTCCAATCTATAAGAATGATAGAAAACCTCACCTGAAGGAGCTGTCAAGACTATTCCTACACCTGATCCAACACTCGAGTGTGAGCTGTCAAATTCCAGTGTCCAGATTCCTTCTGTTTCCTCGACTGTGTCCATATCCAATTTCCCTTCTTGAATGAACCAATCACTTAGACTGTTGTTGATTCATAAAAGTTGATCATCTATTTCATCGGGGTCTTCAACTGGTGAACCAATAAAGGGTTCATTGTGAATGGTATAATGTCCTCCTTCAAGATGAGGAATGATGGCTTTAGACTGTTCTCTGTGAATGATTCCACTCAAATGTGCAATAAGGTTATTACAAATGATAATCCCAAATTTATTAATATCATCCACAACAATCACATTAATCCGGAAAGGAGCGTAAGGGAAAGAGTCAAAAGCTACCTCAAGATATTTAATGGCTCCCTTTACAAAATCGTCCTTGGTGTTAGTTTGTGAGATTTTCAGGCCCAATTGTCGCATGACCTCTTCTGTCATTATGTTGGCTTTGGCTTCCGAGTGCAGAAGACAATTGTGGATGAGAAGATCATTGACTCGGAGAGAGACATAAAAGGGTTTGAAATCATGATTCTTTGGAATTGGATCTCCTACTTGATGGATGTAGAGAGAGAAGTCTTGAACGAGATTCAGGTAAAAACTTTTGGATTCATCCCCACCTTCATCCTTTGGATGGGCCTTCTTCAACGGAGGCTCTTGGGAAGAGGTATCACTCTTATGAGAAAGGCTCCATTTCCTCTTGGTAGGAGCTAATTCGACTTGGAGGACGCTTGGATGTTCAGGTTCCGACATCAAGCACATCATGTTCTCCACCTTGGATGTTGCTGAAGTCAAAGCAGTTATAACTCTTTGAGTGAGACCATTTATGAGGATTTGGATTGAAAGAAGGTACAGGGTTTGTTATAGTGGTGGTTGTTATAGTAGCAGGATTTGAATACAATTTTCCGCTACGGGTAGTCATGTTTAAAGGAAGTTTTTTTCCAAAAAGTGACTTGGCAACAGGTGAATTAGCAGGAGGCTTCCTTCTAAAAGCTAGAGGAGGGTTATTGAACCTCCTTTTGGTTTGTGGAGTCGCCAGATAGTTTCCATGAAACTACCAAAGAATAGGGGGAAAAGGAAGTGGAGTCTCCAGGTAAGCTTACAAGAAAGGATTCTAAAACAAGGATTACCAAAGGTTTGTCGTTGAGGAAAATAGACTCAGTGTTCCCCGGCAACGACGCCAAAATGTTATCACTCAGTTTGTAGGGTAGGCTTAGTAGCTTGGAGGTAAGACTCAAACTGGCATAACAGGAGCTTCCCCACCCACTGTCACCTCGATGGGGAGCTCTTTCTATTCAGGGTAGCTAATCCCAAGGGAGACGTCCCTAGTAATCTGGGGTTCTGAAAGGTCTTAAGGCTTAAAGGATCAGGATGAGGGTTTCCTTTCACAGATTACTACCAAAGAGATAGTCAAAGAAGGTATTCCACTGATAAGGGCACCTGTTTGCGAGACAAGACAAATAAAACTAAAAAGTGCAAGCAGTGGTTAGTACTTCAATTGCTAATGACTATCTTCAATATATATATGAGCAATGATAAATGTAATTATTGATGAAGTCAATGATTGCAAATAAAGACAAATGGCTTATAATATTACTTCTTCAATAAGTACAAAAAGACACTTGCACTCAATGTACAAAATCAATCCTTATGTTCTCACAATGCATTAAATATGCTCATAAATAAATATTGTTGCTGCGTCACTATACTATTAAGGGTGACGTCAGCCCTAGTTCTAGGTTAGTTTTTGAGAAGGCAAGGAAGTGGATGTTTTGCAAATCAAGCCAATGAAAATAATCTACATATCAATGCCAAATGCTAGATTACAAGATCACAACGTTTTACACCAAACAAGAGGTCAAAATAGGTATGACGTCACTAGCTAGTTAGGGTTAGTAGAATCGCTAGGGTTAGTTAGGGTTTCAATTCAAGAGAGTTTGAAAGATTGTTTTGACAACAAAAGACTCAATGTTACAATTTTAGACTAGTTCCTTGGGTAAATGGAGTCAAAGAGAGAGGCTAAAGGCTTGGAAAGATTTAAACCTAAGGACAAGAGAGTTAGGCTTAATGGTGCTGCAATGGCAGGGCCACCAAGTCAAAACCCTAAGGGGAGGAGGCTCATTCCGGTGTAGCTAAAGCTAGGCCTCATGCTCCTCCCTCTTTCCTTAAGACTCTTTGGCAAAACGACTAGCTATAAAACACAAATCTAGAGCTGAAAAGTGTTGTTTGGGGGCAAGGATTTTCAAACCCTAAGAGTCAAACCCTAGGTGTAAAATTAATTAGGCCTAGGACGTCTTCTTTCTTCAATTTATGTTTCAAACTAACTCAAGAAAAAGAGGAACTAGTGTAGCAATGGCTAGGCTAGGTTATTCTTAATCAAATGGCTAAACAAGTCTTTATCATGGGGACATGAAGAAAGGACCTACTTGTGTGCTTGCTCCCTAGGGTTTCAATGATTAAGCATAAAAATAACAATGTAACTATTCATGTAAGAATTTTAAACCACAACCATTCAATCAAGAAGTTTTGTATAAGAAAAACACTTACAAATCAAAGATGAGCTTATCAAACCCTAGTTGTAACACCTTCCAATGATAAAAACACCATATGCATGCCAAAGATAATCCTTCCAAGTGTAGCGCCTCAATTCCAGGAGCCAATAACAAGACAAAAGACTAAAAGTATCACTCTCACAAGAGAGCAAGTTATGTTCTATCCAAAATGAGGCTCAACGTCCTCAATATATATCATCCAAATGACCTTGAATTACAAAATAGGTCATTAAAAACAGTCGACAAGGCTGACTTAACAATATTACATCATTTTTCACATTAAATGCTAAAATGTCAAAGTAAGAGCTAAAAAGGGAGATGTCAGGCCCCTCTGAGGGATACGTTGGCCCTTTTTGGGCATCATCAGCATCCAAAAGGAAAAACTTTGGCTCCTCTTGGGCTCCTACAACCTGCCACATGTGCCAAATAGTCCCAACACACTGCCGCATGATCCAGAAACCGTCCAGCCTGCCTTGGGTGGCGTCCTGTCCATCAAATCCATCATCCCATCTGCAGGGGGTGATCCCCCTTAGGTCAATCTCTGGAAAAGTGTCCTGGTGAGGGCGTCCTTCTGTCTTCTTCATGCAAGGGATCATCATGACATTGTCCTGCCTCTGCCATCCCAACAACCATCTGATGGGCTCTTCAGCCCCATGGAGGTCCGAGCTAATCATCTCCCCATGTGTACCGGTCCTCTGGTACCTATCCGCCGGGTATGGTTCTGCACATCAAAAAGTATGCCCTCCATGGGATCATCAGTCCTAGATATCATGGAAATGTAAATCATATTTCATCATTAAAGTTATCAAATATATGCATGAAATCCCTAACATATCATCTAAGAGCTCAAAGATATTACACAGATCTACTATACAAAGTTAAGGAAACCGACAGAATAACCTATTGGGATAATACCCACAAGAGATGGAAAGTTTCCTCAAAGGATCATTCAAGCCATGTTTAATGAGGTGATATGGTTTTTAGGGATGTCTAGTCATAGTAAGACCAAGGGAAGGTGTTGTCTGTGGGTGCCTTTGTAGGAGGCGAGCCGTACTCGTCATGGATGCACTTTTTCCAAGCCCTTTATTGCCTTCATTTTTCTTTTATTGCTTTTCTTTCTTTTTTACTTCAGGGTCTGACTAGAGGACATTGCCTTGGCTTGGTGGCTAGAGCTGACAGCATTACCCACTGGTATCTTCACAGAAATGATAAGGCTAGCTCGTGATGAGACCCCCCTTCCTTTGGCCATGCAACCAAAGGTCACTACCCTGGCTTGGTGACCAGATAGCGGCAATGTCATACTGCTAAATACCTATGAACATAATGGGCTGACTCGTGATGAGACCTCCCATCCTCTTGGTTAGGTATTGTTTTTTATTATTTTTCTTAGGGTCCCTTTAGTTTCTTATCGAGAGGCTTTTTATTGCCTTCTCAGGGATCCCCTAGGTGAAGCATCTCTAGGTTTTATTTCCTATGGATTTTATCTTTTACCAACTTCTTTTACCCCCTGGGCCTTTAGCCCCTTCTTCCCACAAGACAAGATGTAACCCTCAAAGGTCATCCTAATGGCCAAACTAGGGGAATGGGATGGATGAGTAGGGTATAAGATGTAAATATGATAAGATGGTGGGAGGGGACGATGGCTCTGCAGATCCCCCTTGGTGGCTAACCAAAACCCATGAATATCAGCTTGCTAAGTCACCCAATAAATCACCCCAAAAATGGTCAAGTGGATTAGTGTAAGATCCAAGAAGTCATCCGAAATGAAAGGAACCTAATGCATATATAAGAAGGTTATAACAATCAAATATGACACATACCATGATACCTTGGACCAATTACCTCATGGAGCAAGAGTCCTCTCCGATATAGGCCCAGGCCGGTGGTGATGGAAATTGCTACTACTGACAGGACAAATATGATGAAGAAGAAGAGAGATGGGCCCTCCAGGGCAATGCTCAAGTCAATCCCGCTCTCGGTACTCCATGTCTAGGACCATGTGAGCCTCGAGACATGATCTCCTAGTTATCCCTAGATATCAGGGATAACAGGCCCTAATGTTAAAAAGAAGTGACATAAATGGTATAAATAAATATCATTATACATTCATTTGATACAAGTCAAATTTCAGAGGGAAGAAGAAGTAAAAGAAGGCCGAATTTCAAGGGAGGTTGAAGTCTTTTGGTGATGTGTTCTAAGGTATGTTATTTTCAGGTCATCTTACCATTTTTTTTATAAATTTTTTTATAGAATGATTCAGATGGTGAAATATCTATGGTATTGAGAAGACATATCAAGGTACCTCTAGTAAAATTTTTAGCTCTTGATTTGCTATAATTATGGAGATAGAATCTGTGTAATATAGGGTTTGTGACCAGTCCTGAAACTAGTCAATAAACAGGTGTTCTTGGTAAAACAATCATAACTTTTTCATATAGACTCCAAATGTAGTGGGACCACTTCCATTGGAAATAGTACGGATTGTAGTTGCTTGTGTGCATGTTTCAGAATCAGATGTTAAATATTGAGCGCGGGGCATGCTGTACAAGTTGGGTCTTCTGAACAGACCAGAATTGAATAAAGTCTACCATTCTTTCTATAACCTTTTTTTGAGGAGGATCCAAGGAGTGAAATTTAGAGCAGTTTCAGAGAATACATTGAGTAACATTATCTATAGGATCAGAGTACTCCAATAATTTAATAATTGCAGAAATTGAAGAAGTCTCAGAAAGCATTATCAGGTTCTATGTGATGATCGGTTGATGGTGATGATTTAATGTAAAGTTTTATTATCTCTCATACATTCTTGGGTGGAATGAAGGGGAAAGGATAGAGAGTTCAAATCTCTCTTGATATTGGAGGATTGTATCTTCCTCTTGGAGGTTTATCCCTCCCTTTACATTTGGAAGCTGTAGCTACCTTTGGAAGTCATTACTTCCCTTGAACAAAACTATTGATTATTTCTCATATATTGTGCATGGTGTATTGTGGTGTATTGATGTAACTCTTATACTATTGTTCATTGCTCATTGGATATAATTGAATGGTTTAAGTATAAGTTGAGAAAGGTTTCTAAATTGTACTTGATACTGATTCACCCCCCTCTCAGTATCAACAATGGGAAATAAATTGAAATGTAAATTTCACCTAGTTACAATACATTTATATGGATGTGTATTTGATAGAATGTTAGTATATACGCTATTTTTATTAATTATATACATATTGTAATATTTATTAGTTTTTATTTTTAAATGCATTATGTGTTACTACACATTTATTTATATTGAGATGTAGATTTAGAATTAACAAATAAAGAAAACATTTTTTATAATGTTTTTTTAATGAGGTTTAAATATTTGTAACCAGTTATGAATGAATCACTTCTATAATTCATTATTTTGATGATATGCATATTTCTAACAAAAATGGTTTCTTGCACATTTCCCAAGAATTAGGGGTATAAACATATCGCTTCAGGATAAGAATGCATATTCAAGAAATGGAGGAAGGAGAGGGAGCATATCAGTGTTGGTAATGCATAGACAAAATCAAATTGACACAATGGAAGAGGGGAGCAAGAAACATTAATAGATATCGTGAGAAGCCTGAGAGGCTCATAAAATAATAAAATAGATAGATTCTCAAGTGATGCAAAGCCTAAATCAGTTGATGCAAGCAAATAATGGATCAAACTCAAGATAAGAGGAAGATGACATATATCATGAAAGAAGAGATAAGTACAGAAGAGATGATTATTCAAGAAGTGCTAGCAAAAATCATAGACCTTACTCACCTCCTTACTAAACAATGAAATTTTATGCATCTAAAGATTCCATAAGTTGTCCAGAGGTGTCTCTTTTTAGGCACCAAAGAAGAAGACATGAATTGGGAAGTTTGCAAGGAGAGATGAGGAAGCTTAAGCCACCATCATTTGATGGTGAAAGAGAAAGGGAAGATGATGTTGAAGCATGGTTGCTTGGACTCATGAGGTGTTTTCGATTAGATAACTACTCATCAAACCTAGAAGCCAAAATTGTCACTTACCATCTACGTGGAAAAGATGTTATGTGGTGGGATGAGCTTAAGAAAGTTGAGCACATAAATGAGAGAATGATCACTTGGAAGAAATTCAAGAAATATTTTCAGAAGGAGTACCTTTGAGATCACTTCTATGACAAGAAAATGTAGTAGTTCTTTGAACTTAGGCTTGGAAGCATGACCATGACACAATATGAAAATAAATTCTTCAGATTGCTAAAGTATGTGGGGTTTATAAAATATGAGAAGGTGAAAATACGAAGGTTTTTGAGTGGACTGTCTTCATTTTATAAAGAGAAAATTCAATATGATGAGCTTGGGACTAGGCCATGAGGAAGGCTAAGAACCTGTATGAGAAAGGAAAGGGAAGCGAGTCTTTGCAGAAATCGTGGAAGGATAAGAAGAAGGAGAAGTTTGATCAGAGAAAGAAAGGGTTCAAACCTCCTTTCAACCAAAATAACCCAAATAAAAATCAACAAGATCAATGTGCTAAGGATGAATCCAAGAGAGAAGAAAAAAGGGGGAGACCACCAATCCAATGTTGGCGATGCAAATAAGATCACATGTACAAGGATTTTCCTCACAGAAAAGACAAAGTGAAGACCATGCACAACATCTAAGAGGCTACAATAGTAGAAGATGCTGTTCCAAAGTCTATACTTAAGGCTTAGAAGTACAATGTCTAGGCATCCGAAAGTGGGTAAAGGGTAGGGAAAAGAGAAACGTCAACCTTTGGCAAGGGAAACTAGGGATGATTTCTGTGTTGGCGTTGTCTAGATTCCAACTGTTCCTGGATGTTTATATCCTATTCAATCGCTGCCCATGAATGTTCGAGTTCAACCCGTGTAGTGGTTGTTTTAAGAATAGTACTGAAAAGGTTTAAGGCAATGTGTGTTTGATTTGATAATCCGGGTTCGATATTGGGTTGTGTTGGTACAGGGACAGTCATGGAGGAATAGTAAAATAAGAAAACCTCAGGGGGAGTTTGTGCTAAGTACCTATACCAGATCTGCAAATATACTTCAATAATACCAAGAATAAACCATAAACCATTCACCATAACATGAACACAAGAAATAGAGAAAACCCTTGAGGTAGGGTAACACCATATATTAATCCTTATGGAAGGATAAA
>ML784081.1:588116-599598 GCA_009831015.1 Picea engelmannii | reverse complement strand
TTAAGTACCTATACCAGATCTTCAAATATAATTCAATAATACCAAGAATAAACCATAAACCATTCACCATAACATGAACACAAGAAATAGAGAAAACCCTTGAGGTAGGGTAACACCATATATTAATCCTTATGGAAGGATAATACTCCTCAAACAATCTTTTCTTGTACAATCACAATATTCTTCACTACGTTTCATTACATTGTCTAGAATTCTTTATATAGCTCTCCCTATCTCCTAGGAACCTTCTAGAGAGCCTTCTCACATTTATTACATCCAACTACCATATAAACAGAAGAATCTCAACGGAGAATCTCATCCTATCAACGGAGAATAAATGTAATCCTATCAACGGAGAATCTCACATATAAACAGAAGAAGAAAAATGTAAGGAAATAACCTGATGAAGCATAAAATATATATAGAATTCTAAAAATGTTGACTGGTCTTATACCTGCTGATAACTGGTAGAGAGGAAAAACAGTAAACAATATAGAAAACCAAAATTCATTCACTATAGTAGAGGTTGCACTAAATTATAGCGAAGCATTCATCAGATATGAATATGAAATGAAACAAAATATGAGATACAAGAAAACAAACTCATAACACAGTCGTGACAGAATTGAGAATCTTCAGATTTGCTTTATATTAACTCTCAAAATGAAAAACCTCTATTACAATCGACACAAAAAGGTCCAGCCTCGTTCCTTTCTTTCTATGGTATATTTATACAGTTTTTCAATAAGATTGAATCACAATCATTGCAAAATTTTTAGTTATGATAAGGAGGAGAGAAATCGTTCCATTTCTTTCTCCATGTCTTTATTTGGTGCCAGAAGCTTGTCCTCATGCATGCTTGGTACAAGTGACACACCTTTCCACCAATCGAGATATCAGCCTTGACGGTTCTGCTTGACAATTGGCTTCAAAAGAGTAACAATCTCGGGCTAAATGTGACAACCTGTTTTCCATCTGTCTGTCTATGATGTCGATAATGCACAATTGCACACTTGGTTTCATCATACATTTATCTATTTGGACTATGTCTGCCAAGGTCACTTGTGAGATCTCGGTTAAATCTCTTTCCTCTTTTTCATTTAAATCAAGTGAGATTTTTGCCATATTCATCTGAATCAATGCCTCAGCATTACCTCCACTATCAATGCCTAGCAGATTACCATCTATAGAACTAAAATCCTCTTCTAAGGATTTCGTTACCCTCTTGGCTTGCAACTTACCTTCTGAGATGCCGTGTTCCCATTATTTTAATAGAATATTTCCTCTGGTCTGCTTCGAAATAGTAAATCTGGGAGTACTTCCCGATTCCTTGTTGTTTGTAGCTATCACAGCCTCTTGAAAGGCGACCCGTGCTTCTCTAGCTTCTCTTTCTCTAACAGATAAATTTTCTGAAACTTGATTAACAAGTAAGAAGTTGTCCCAAATTGCCTCTACTTTGGCGAGTAAATTTTGCTGGGCCGCAGAAACTCTGCTCCGAATCTCCATCGCCTGGGACTGGAACATCCCGATATTTATAACTTTACTTTCGGTGATTTCCACACTGGCCTGTAGCTGTTCGATCAAGTCTTTTTGCTGGTCCGCTTGTATCTGACCATTTTGAACCACCAGCTCTTCTTGTTCGAGCTTAGTCTTGAGCAGCTCTATTTCACTTTTATCAGCCAACCTTTCTTGTTTTATCCCTGCACTCACCTGGTTCTTGACAGCCTCCTCTGTAGTGGCTAGTCTGGCTTCTAGGGTTTTGATGAAGCGATTTTTTCATTTCAGCTGGTTTTTTAAAACCCCGACTAAAAATTGATTTGCAGTGGCATATGCTCCTAATGTCCCAGCTATTTCCATCGTGAATTATTCATTCCTCTTGTTTTTCCCATCAGTCAATACTTTGTATTTCTTGGTTGTCGATTCCCCCTACTGATAGAATTCTCTCTTTACTACAACCTTTCTTTTCTTATCAAAGAAGAACTCATTTGGAGGGAGCTCTTCCACCCTTATAGGCCTCAATTATTCATTTAAAATCCACCCTGCATCAATATTTCCCTGAGTTGATTGCAAGGGAGTAATGGATGTGATGGGGTTTCTGATTTGCTTGGCTGATTTCCCTAGGGTAGTAACTGAATTCTGCTTTCTCGGAGGGTCGGGAGTCTTTATCTCTGCTTTCAGACTCTTAGTTTTCTCTTCCCCGTCCTCGTGTTTTTCTTGACTGGGTGTCGCATCTTTGGAGCCTTCGACATATCTTTGTTTCACCTCTGCTGTACTCGGATTCTCACCCCGTAATACTGTGGGAAGACAACTGTGTCAATGTTCTTGGAACTTCAGAACATCGGCCCTCTCTTCAAGTGACAAGGTTTGTATCCGAGCTAAAATCTCGGCATAAGATCTTGCGCCTCGGAAAATTTCATCCGAGGGCGAATTTTCATGTTCAAATCTCTTGAGTCCGCAACTGGCCAAATGATTACTCATGACCCTTTGTGGATCGTGCTTCTTGAATTCAATAAGGACCAATTTTATGTCTTCCAGGGTTGTTGCCTCAGCTTTAGCATGCCCGAAATCTAACAAAGAATATGAATTTAAATGAACAGGAAAAGGTGGCCATACCTTCTTTGAGTATTCCTTAAGCTCCTTGCTTATGCCACCGATTATTGTTTGTCTAGCAACTTCGCGACAAGCCAACTTGTCGGGGATAAATAATGGAAATGCATGCAAGGGAACAGAAGCCCTGAAAACTCTGAGATATGAGAATTCAACTTCTACATACTAGTCAGCTATACTGCTCAAATTCATCACTATACTGTCCGAGATCCTGGGTGGCGGGTGACTGAAAATAGTGACATGCAGAGGTACCATCACCCAGTTGAAGATTTCATATACGAAATCTGCCGCTTTATTTTCCCACAATTTCGAATGATAGACATGGATGGGCTCGGCCTTTGCTGGAGTCCAACTCCAACTCATTAAGGGAAATGGTGTTAGAAATCATACAACATCCATAATGTATGCTGACATAAAAAATGAAGAAATCTTTCTGCTCTCTTTCTGCGTCCGATACTCTGTAACTCGACTGGTCAAGTTATCAGACAACATTTTTGCCTAGTCAAAGGAATAGACTTCGGTGACTCGATGTATTAGAGGCACCCATTGAAGAAAGAAATGGGAGGTGTCCTCTCTTCCGTATAACCTGCATGTCATCATAGCTACATACTTGAATTGTGGTTCCAAGGAAGCTATTGAATATATACCATTACTGTCTGCCTTGAACTTTACAGGGTGCGAAACCCAATATCTTATTAAGCTAGACATAGTCTTGTCATACTACACACATTCCTTCTGTTTGAAATCTTCCAAGAATTCAGCATCATATGTAAGGTCGGACGCTGTAGGCAAATTGTACATGGCTTGTAGATGTTCAGGTATGAAAGTCCCGATGGTGACCTTCTGCTCATTGATGATGGTTCTGGTTGGTATGTCCACATGATCTAATGCCCATCAGACCATATCATAGTAGGGGAGCAGTTGTGGCCTGGCCGCTACTTTATGCATTCCCGATTAAATGACGATCTTATATTTAGTGGTTATGTCATCTTTTTCATTGTCGCTGGAATCATCAGAATAATCCACTAATTCGGCCTGCAAAACATCAGAAACAAACGACTAGTTCGGGACAGAGTCAACACTTTGAGGTGAAGTATCAATGACATTGTCTGAACCTTGTCCTGCAACCTCAACGTTGGCTTTAGATGCTTTTCACGGGGCCATGACGGGAGATCCTGCTTTAACTCTTCTGCGATAAAAATATGTATACATACAGAAGTTAGCTTGCTGAGAAAGTGTTCTCTGCGTATTATAGAAATGAATTTGTTATAACGAATAACAACTCTATATATTCGAAAACTCGGTACTTTTTAAGAACAGATCGGTCAAATCACGTTTAGAAATAAATTTAGCAAAAAAACCCAAATCTTTATTTGTCGATTCGCCTTATTTCTAATTAATACCATAAATTTTGACAGTTCGAAATGTAAGTTGGCATAAGGAATAATTAAGACTGCCTCGTAAACTGTGCAAGCATCAAAACACAAAAGATACTGATTTAGCTTAATTAATCTGGTTTTACCAAAGTTAATTAATCTTTCGGTACTCGTTGTATCGGGAATTTTTGCTTTAACCCTTTGAACCTCTAACCCCCAAAATTGTGATGATTGACTTTGGTTAATAAAAATGTAATTGTGATTAGGCACTTAATTAATTACGTAATTATTTATATCGCCATATCATGACTCGGAGCTTTGAAGGTATAACTTATGGGAAGTTCGCATGCCGAGTCGTGAAACTGCGAGATCGCGATGATACGTTTTAATTAAAAGGGAGGATAAAATAAGATTAAGTTCTTAATTAATTATGTTAATATCTTTATTGCGACTTCGCGACTCGGGGCTTAGACAATGTAGCTTTTTAAAAGAGAACACGCCGAGTGGCGAATCGCCGACAGAACTTAACCATGGCTTAGCTTTTACCTTTAACCTTGACACAGGTTACTAAAATAAGGACTTCGTGGTTTCGGCTATCGGGGTTATGACAATAAGACTTTTGGATTTAGTGAACACTGAGGCGCGAAAACCCGATGATGTTTAATCGTGATTTAGGAAAATTTTACTCCCGTTACTGCCCTGGGTAAAATTTTAAAGTGCTTTCTCCGTTTCATTGTTCGGGACTTGTGAACTACATGATCTATAACATCCAACATACAAAATCCCGAGGTAGAACAAAGGGGGGGAAATTTTTGACGAAAAGTAGAACTCGCTTTGAGAGTACAATAATTATCGCTGCTTGCATGATAAGACTTCAGAGATTTTTGAAACCATAGATGGAAAATACGAAAACCATCTTTCGATTTCGAGCATTAAGACATGAAATTCGAGATGGGCTAGAAAAAACAAAGGCGGCTCCAACAGAAGATATGGGCATAATATATGCAACCTAGAAGATCGACAAGCAAAGTACAAATCCAATATGATCGAAGTGGAAGGTAAGATTATTAATCATCATGTTGCTATTTTAATTGATTAGGAACAAGCCGTTGTTAGATTGATCCTAAAATAAGGGATGGATTACATTTGGAGAAAGGTAAGCTTGAAAAAAAAAGTTTGGTTCAGCTAGCCACTGGAACCAAAAGAAGGATCAATGAGATGGTTAAAGGTTGTCCGAGAAGTCTTAATGGAGTAAATACTAATGCTGATATAAATATTATACCATTGGTATATTATGATATTCTAATTGGAATGGATTGGTTGGACATGCATCATGTTGTCCTATATTATCATAAAAATACATTTACATATCTTGATGAAGAAGGAAAACAAAGCAATGTGAAAGGAATTCCAAGACCCATTTCTATAAGGGATATTTCAGCTTTGCAATTGAAGAGATGCTTCAAAAAATGATGTCAATTGTATGCAACCCATGTGGAGAAGCAAGAAAAGAAAAAAGGGCCAAACCTTGAAGATGTTTTGGTACTTCAAGAGTTTGAAGATGTATTTCAAGAAATACCAGGGTTGTCACCAAAGAGGGAGATAAATTTCTCTATTGATTTAGTACAAGGAACTAACCTAGTATAAAAAACACCTTACAAAATGAGTACACCAGAATTAAAATAATTACAAATGCAACTTGAAGAATTGTTGAAGAAATGGTACATACTTCCAAGTGTTTCACCTTGGGGACCACCAATACTCTTTCTCAAAAAAAATGATGGAACATTGGGGCTGCGTATTGACTTTAGAATAAAGTCACCGTGAAGAAAAAATACCCTCTACCCATAATTGATGACCTCTTTGATCAGCGAAGAGGGGAAAATATATTTTCAAAGATAGACTTGAGATGAGGATACCACCAAGTAAGAATCAAGGAAGAAGACATCAATAAGACAACCTTTAGGACTAGGTATGGGAATTAAGAATTTGTAGTGGTGCCATTTGGACTGACCAATGCATCGACTATCTTTATGTGCTTAATGAATGACATATTCAACAGTTATTTGGATAAGCTTGTCATAGTATTGTTGGATGACATAATTATATATTCTAAGTCATAAGAAGAACATGAACATCACTTGAGTTTGGTGTTTCAAGTGCTGAGAGAATATTAGTTGTATGCCAGGATTAGTAAGTGCTCTTTTTACCAAGAACATATCCATTACTTGGGACACATTATTTCAAAACAAGGTATAGGAGTAGATCTAGAGAAGATTGAAGCCATTAGAGGATGGCCAACACAGAGGAATGTTTCATAAATCAGATCTTTTATGGGATTAGATAGTTACTAGAGAAGATTTATAGCAGGGTTCTCTAAGATTGTTCATCCCATCACTTCTTTGCAAAAGAAGAGAATTAAATTTGAATGGAAAACTGAGTGTGAAGATAACTTTAATTTGTTGAAATAATTACTTACTAATGCACCTATTTTAAAGAGTGTTGACCCAAATGACATTTTTTTGGTATGTATAGATGCAAAGAAGGACTTGGTGGAGTCCTCACTAAAAATGGACATATAACTGATTATGAGTCTATAAAGCTTAGAGAACATTAGAGGAACTATGCTACACATGACTTGGAGCTTGCTGCCATTGTTCATGCATTGAATATGTGGAGGCATTATCTCATGAGAAAGAGATTTGAATTAAGAACAAACCATAATTCTCTGAAATATCTTTTTGAAAGCCAACTTTGAATGCCAAACAAGCTAGATGGCTAGAATTTTTAAGTGAATACGATTTTAACATCAAGCATATTAAAATAAAAGAAAATAAGGTTGTTGATGCACTCAGTAGAAGAGTACATCTCATGCATGCTACAACCATTAGTATGAATCAATCCAGTTTGAAGAGAAGAAATTTAGATGTTGTTGTTACAGATTAGCATTACCTACATGTAAAAGAAATCTTATAGCAAGAAAATGTACAACAAAAAATTAAAGAATATGAGATGAAGGAAGATGGATTGCTTATGCATAAAAATAGAATTTATGTTCCTAGTTCTGAAGAACTTAGGGATTTGGTATTAAAAGAAATGCATAATGTTCCATATGCCAGACATCCCGGTTAGCAAAAAACAATTGCAGTAGTAAGAAGCCAATTCTTTTGGCCAGGAATGAAGAAAGATATTGATGATTACATTGCTAGATGTATGGAATGTCAGAGAGTGAAGGGTGAACATATACACCCAACGGGTTTGCTACATCCATTACCAATTCTAGAGAAGAAATGGGAAGTGTTAACCATTTATTTTATAACTAAATTTCCCACGACAATAAGAAAATATGATTCAATAATGGTAATGGTTGATAAATTGACGAATACTGTTCATTTTGTTTCTGTAAAAATGACTCATACAACAACTAATATTGCAGAAATTTACATGAGGGAGATTGTTGGGTTGCATGGGATACCTAAGGCAATTGTTTCAGATAGAGATACAAACTTTACTTCAAATTTCTAGAGGGGATTGTTTAAAGGATTTGGTACAAATATGAACTTTATCACATCATAGTCAGAGAGAGTCAACCAAGTAATTGAAGACATGTTGAGAATGTATGTGATGGATAAGCCAAGTGGGAAATTAATTTCACTTGCTTGAGTTTGCCTATAATAATGGGTATCAATATTCATTGAAAATGAGTCTATTTGAAGCTTTGTATTGTAGGAAATGCAATACTCCAGTGAGTTGGGACAACCCAATAAAAAAAGTGATACTTGGGCCAAAATTGCTCAAGGATATGAAAGACCAGATAGTTAGAATTAAGAAGAATTTAAAGACAACTCAAGAGAGACAAAAATTTCTGCATATAAGAACACGACAACTAGAGAATTTAAAGTGGGGGAGCATGTGATTTTGAAAGTGAATCCCAAAATGAGTTCATTGAAGCTAGGTAGTTGTACAAAGCTAACAACTAGATTTTATGGTCTATTTGAGATATTGGACAAAATAAGGCCAATTGCATACATGTTTGCATTTCCTACTTCCATGAATGTGCATAATGTATTTCATGTCTCTTTGTTGAAAAAGTACATATATGATCCTAACCATGTTATTGATTGAAATTTGATTCATGTAGAGCTAGAGGGAGATTGTCAGGTCTAGATAGTGCGCATATTGGACAAAAAAGTCAAAATGCTCTGGAATCGAGTTATAGAGATGGTAAAAGTTCAGTGGACCTGCTATGTTCTTGAAGATGGTACTTGGGAGCATGAAGATTCCATGCGGGCAGAGTACCCACGACGTTTTGAATAATTTTGAAATTTTGATTTCTTGTTTTGAATTTGCACTAAGGACATTGCCAAAATAAGGAGGAGGGGAATGTAATACCCCGGTTTTAATTCTCTATATTAAATAATGTATTTTTTAATTTATGAAAGGTCGGTGTGACCAAACAATTAAAAGAGGCCAACATGCCTAGGAAATGTAATTCTTTGATCATTATTAATAATAAAATACATTGTTAGCTGCTAGATGGACAAGGACAAGGACAAGATTTATAGGGGGCTATGATTCCACGAGAGAGGGGGCTTAAGGGGCTAAGTATTTTATTATATTTTATTTACTCATAATTTTTTTAATTGAGAGAAGTGGTTACATGAGCTTCTTGGGGAGGACCATGTGGTTCTTGATTTCTAAGTAATTATATAAACCCATCTTTGGGTTGTTTTGGGGTTCACACTCTTCATTATGTTCTCTCTCTCTCCACTCACTCTTTCACCCATTAATCATTCCTCATTCATTTTTACATTGGCTTGGGAAGGAAAAATGAATTATTGGAGAGGAGCCATTGTTTTGTTGGATGTAATGATTGCTGGTGTATTCTAGCCATGAATTAATGCGTGCATGTTTGAGATGCATTGGCATGTGTTAAGTTTTTCTCACAACTATGAATCCTGAGAGTCACAACATGAAGATTCTTGACTAGATGCACTAGAGCCCTAGAAGGAGGTGGACAACCTGAGGGACTTCATGATAGATAAGGGGGTCCATTCTCTTGGGTTGTGCACACTAGAGAGAAGAGAGTTGGTGTACTTTGGATTGTTGTGTGTTAAGAATCTTATGAGAGCTTGAGTGTTCATTGTTTTGGGAAGATGAGTGACACCCTGGAACCGTCCTTGTGGATTCATAGCCCTAGCATGCGGGTGACATTATTGTTGATACTTGGAACAACAATTTCTATGGCTGGGTGGAACGTCCTTGGTCTACAGCTAGTTGTTGATTTTCTTCATTATAGATAAGTTCTCTTTGTTATGGTTTCATTTACCTGTATATTTATTTCCACTGTGTATTAATTATTATCTTTGATATTCGTGTTTATAATATGCATACTTACTAGTTATTGTTGCGTATGAAATTATCTTCCATTTCTTTTATGATGTAGTATAAATCTTGATGATTGCATGTGAGTCTTTCATGTGTATTTATTAATTAAATGTCATTAGAAATTCGAAATCAATTCAGAGGTGATTTTTGAAGTAGTGTAGCCAGCGTGTGGGTGGCTGGGTAAGTTACATCTATGATACCAAAAATGATGACCTCTTGGCCTATTTGCAACGGAGTGCTATAACAGACTCTGAAAACTAGACTCCGAAAAACTTGACTCTCAAAGCTTTTCACTATCGCATCGGACTCCAAACTCAGGATTGCTTCCTGCCATCGGTTTGGATGTACGCCACTCCATATCTAATCTCAACCAGTCAAATATTAAACATAGGAACAAAGCCTTGGTCCGATGAATACACGATCATGATTGACTTATAATTGGATCCAATGGTTACTATTTCTCCTTGCCTATATAGGAACTTAAGCTCGGTTCACCCTACTCACATAATGAAATTCAATCTCTAGTTCATCCCCGACTCCAAACGATTCAACTATGAATTCAACAACCCATTATCTCCTTTGGGACATCAATCTCTTCGATGATCAATGATTGATTACAATTAGTCTCTTTTATGTCAGATTCGACCAATTTTGACCTGAAGCCTCTAACCACGAATTAGAGAAACTTCCTAATATACATATTCAAATCTATATTTCAATGACTTAACATATCGTCCAAATACACAGATGCACAAACAATACAAAGATTCTATTTAGAAATATGTACACAAATTGCATAAGGCCCTTCTATTCATCGGTGTGATTTACAATCAATTAGACTCTCCTTATCCTTTGGCCACATTTGGTCTCTTACACACAATTTATATCTCTTCACATACATAAATGCTTCTATTTCCAAGTGCATCAACCATAAACAAGTGCATCAACCATGCACCAACCTGTAATCAACCTGTACCATAAACAAGTGTATCCAGCCATGTACCAATTATGTACCAATAATGTGTCAACTACTCATCAACTATTACTCATCAATATGTACCAACATCATCAAATATACACCTCATGTATGTGCGCCAACTCATTAACTACTTGTCTCAACCATGTACTCAACATGTACCACAACCAAAAGCCCTCATTAATTTCATCATCCAAATATAATTTATAGCTTTGTAATAGACCTGGTGTATATGATCACATTCCTTCAAACCTTCCTTAACATTAAAAACAAGAGACTAACATTTTCATCAAACTTTTCTTTAGTCTCACATGCCTAGTTTTGGATTAGTCAACAACCCTAACTTGAAGTAATCATAAATTTGAACCTATAATGTATAAATATCTGAAACCGATAAACAATGTTCTTTAGTGTTTTTTATGAAATTACTCCAAGTGTCACTACTTGGAACCTCTCACAAAAGGAGTTATAGAAAAAATGACATACCTTGATGAATTCTGGCTTATTCTAGAGAGAGACCTTGTAGAGCATGCCCCGCACAAACTGTTTGATGAAATGATATGAAATTGTTACAAAGCATACTACCAACTGTACCCTAACCAACACATTTTGTCTCGCTGAATTTGGATCTGTTACGAAGACGTTATGACGTTTTTACCCAAAACACCTGATTTTGACTAGTTTCAGGACTGGCCACAAACCCTATTTTCCATCGAGTGTAACTCCCAAAATACAATGAACCACAAGCTGAATTGTTTTCCACAGATACTTGGATATGTTTTTTAACTTTCATAGAAATTTCACGGTCTGAATCATTATAGAAACAAATTTATAGCGAAAATGGTGAGATGACCTGTAAATAACATACCTTAGAAAGCACCATCAAAAGAATTTATCCTTCCTTGCATTTCGGCCTTCTTTTCTTCACCTTCACTCAGAATTCTGGTTTAGATATCAATGGTTATCTCAGAAACATATAGATATTCAATATTCTCAAGTGTGATTCAAGTGAGAGAGCCTTGCCTCTTATTTATACTCTCCAAGTAGCTTCCTTAAAAACATCTTCTAGGTCACTTGGCCCACTTTCCTTATTTTAGGGTTGGGTCCACTTCTAATTTCTCCATTAAATTTATTA
>ML784081.1:546108-559148 GCA_009831015.1 Picea engelmannii | reverse complement strand
TGAGCGCAAAGTCATATTTGCTCCAAAACTTAGGATAAGTGCATTATGTGGATTTTGTGCATTGTTTCCCTTGAAAATAATTTGCAGAGATGAAATATTATTTGCAAACCTATACACCCAGAGTGAAAAATTTCTAGTCAACAAATGATCCTATGAATTATAGGATGACATTATCAGTAGTAAAAAATATCATCTTGACAAGTCTGGACTTGGATACAATCAGACAGAAAAGTGATCAAGGTCCAAAACAACAGAGAAAGAAACATATCCAAAAAGTTATGAAGAAACAATCAAAGGGTATAGGAATATATACAAGGAAGATTACAGGGACACTCCTCCACCAAGAAGATTCAAATTTTAGAATCAACAACAGATAGATAGGCCTCAAGAAGAAGAAGGATTAATAAGAGAACCTCCTTTTAGAAGATCTTCAAATCCCAGGTATCAAACTATATTTTTTGGTTTATGTTAGACATGTAATAATCTTCGACATAAAGTTGTGAATTGTAGAGCTAACAACAGGAACAATAACAACTTTGAGAGTCATACACAAAGGGGTTATTCAAGAAGACCTAGTGAAACACAAAGAAGAAGTTACAACAAGTTTGAATCTTTGAGCACTGAAGTGGAATGTTACAAATGTAACAATTTTGGACACATGGCCAAAGATTGTAGAATGACAATCCTTCCTAAAGAACCTCAACAGAATAACAACAATCACATAAATGAACCTTAGAAAACGATATGGATAAGAAAGCAAGATCAACATAGCAATGAAGAATGCACAATTGCTCTAACAACTAAGCATAAGAAACATGGTTGGTATGTTAACAGTGGATGTTCAAAACACATGACAGGTGATAGAGACAACTTTCTTGCATTACGAAAGGAAATATATGGATCAGTCTCCTTCATAAATTATGATTCAACCAAAATCATTGGAAAATGCACAGTCCAAATTGGCAACAAGAATGAAAAAGAAGAAAACGTTCTACTAATAGAAGATATGAAACATAATCTTCTAAGTGTGAGTCAAATGTGTGACCAAGGTCATAAAGTTACCTTCGATTCACAAAAGTGTGAGATAAGAAAAGAAGGTTCAAGGAAATTGGTCGATACAGCTGCAATAACTTCAAGCAACATATATGTGTTAAGTGAAATTGGAAATGAAAAGTGTTGTCTATGAAATGAAGATAAAAGTTGGCTATGTCACAAAATAATGGGGAACAGACATTTTGATAACCTTTTCAAAGTCAACAAAAGATAAGCAGTCAGAGAAATTCCCCAGATCACGAAACCAACCAACACTTTATGCAAGCATTGTCAACAAGGAAAACAAACAAAGACCAGGTTTAAATCAAATGAATATTCAATGAAAACACCACTAGAAATTGTGCATACTGATCTAGTTGGAAAAACTAAAACAAAGGGATTAAAATGTGAGAAATAATTCATGTTATTAGTTTATGATTATACAAGAATGACTGTAGATTGCTTTCTCAAGAATAAGTTAGAACATTTTGAAAACTTCAAGATCTATAAGGAAATAGTTGAAAATGAAATGGATTCAAAAATCAAATGCTTGAGATATGATAATGGAGGAGAGTTCACCTCAAATGAATTTATGGACTACTGCAGAAATCATAGAATAAAAGGCAATTCTCTGTTGCTAGGACACCTCAACAAAATGGAGTTGTTGAAAGAAAGAACATGACAGTACATGAAAGGGCTCAAACAATGTTAATGGATTCTAAATTGAGAGATTTTTTTGGACACAGACACTGCATACAACAATTCACATTCAAAACAAAGTAATGCTTAGAAACAACACTGACAAAACTCCTTACAAAATATGGAAAGGAAGACCGACAAATGTACTTGTGTGAACAAATGAGTACTTGTTGGTTACTCATGTACAAGGAAATCATAAAAGTGTTACAATATAATATTGAACAAAGTTGTGGAAGTCATCAATGTAACAATTGATGAAACAAGCAGACTAGAATCAAAGGAAGAAAATGAATCAATGAAACAACCCTTAGAAGAAGAAGCAGAAGATGAAAAAGAAGTAGAAGAGGAATATGAAGAGAATCCGATAGAAGCAGAAGAGAAAGTTCAAAAAGTATCTCCAAAGACACCCAATAAACAAGTACAAAAGAATCATCCTTCAGATCAGATTATCATAAACAAAGATGTAGGAGTTGAGACTAGAAGAAGAATACGTTCACCAAAACAAACACACCTAGTACTCTTATCTACAATTGAACCAAATTGTTTTTAAGAATTCGAAAAGGATAAATCTTGGAATAAGGCCATGGATGAAGAATTAGATCAAATAGAGAAAAATGACACTTGGGAACTGGTTCCAAGACCAAAGAATAAGAATGTGATCAACACAAAGTGGGTCTTCAGGAATAAATTGAATGAATATGGAAAGGTTACAAGTAACAAGGCTAGATTGGTATGTAAATGATATGCATAGGTTGAAGGAATCGACTTTGAAGAGACATTTTCTCCAGTTTCCAGAATAGAAGAAATCCGTTTTCTTTTAGCTTATGCATGCCCCAAAAATATTAAAATGTATCAAATGGATGTAAAATCGTCTTTTCTGAATGGGGAACTTGAAGAAGAAGTCTACATTGAACAACTAGAAGGATTTCAGTTGTCAGAAAACATAGATTATGTGTGTAAATTAAAGAAGGCCTTGTATGGTCTAAAACAAGCACCTAGAGCATAGTACTCTAGACTAGATAAGTATCTGTAGCAGGCAGGGTTCAGAAAAGGAAGTGCAAACAACAACCTCTACATCAAGGTAAGTCAAGGTAATATTTTATTAATTGAATTTTATGTTGATGATATTATTTTTGGTAGTGATGATGACAGGTTAAGCAAAAAGTTTGCAAAAGATATGCATAATGAATTTGAAATGTCGTTACTTGGAGAACTATCCTTCTTTCTCGGACTTCAGATACACCAAAACAACCAAGGAATTTTTATTTCTCAAACCAAGTATATTATAGAAATGCTAAAAATGTTCAGTATGGAATATTGCAAACCAGTTATCACTCCCATGCAAACCAGTTGCAAGTTGAACAAAGATGATGATTCAAAGTCTACAGATCAGAGGCAATACAGGTCGATGATTGACAACCTACTATATGTGACAACATCCAGACCATATGTAATGCAGGTAGTTGGACAAGTGGAACAATTTCAAGTAGCACCAAAGGAATCACATGTATGAGCAGTGAAGAGGATTTTTAGATATCTCAAAGGAACTTGAAAGAGTTTGGATTATGGTATCCAAAAGGAAATGATCTATCACTTATTGCCTACACAGATGTAGAATGGGTAGGTTGTATTGATGACCAATGAAGCACCAGTGGAACAACATTCTACTTGGTTGAGTGTTTAGTATCATGGCTAAGCAAGAAAAAATCATCAATATCCTTATCTACAACCAAGGCATAGTACATTGCAACAACTTCATGTTGTACATAGGTTCTTTGGATGAAACAAACTTTGACAGATATACAGGTTGAGTATGATGATCCCATTCCAATCTATTGTGATAATACAAGCGCCATTAGTATCTTAAAGAATCCAGTGATGCACTCCAAGACGAAGCACATTCCAATCAAGTATCACTTTTTACAGAAACAGGTTGCAAAAAAGAACATTAGAGTTGAGTATGTGGGCACAAAAGAACAAATGGAAAACATCTTTACAAAACCACCTCCATGGGAAGCCTTTGAGTATTTTCGCCAGAGACTTGGAGTTATTTCTACTCCAAAATGAATTCTTTTGAATGCTTATCTTATATGTTTTAGATGTACATGAGGAATCACCATAAGAGGACATTTCAGTTAGGGGGAGAAGCCCCAGATGGAAAGATACCTTTTCCATTGATGACAAAGGGGGAGATGTTTATCAAATGCAGAGGATAGAGGCATGGATCCATGGGGAGCAGATTTATTAGATGCAGAGGAAAGATGCATGGTTCTAGGGGGAGCATGAGTGATATGATTTTAGTATTTCATCAGAGTGTTGCCATCAATGCCAAAGGGTGATATTGTTGATTAAGGTTGGTTGTCATTGATGTCAACCCTTGAAGAAAGACTTGTAGCACAAAGGTTGGGTAATGGACCCAAGTTTGTTGGATGGATAATGGTATGCATTTTGATATATTTTCATATAATACTATTCTATATGGACGATACATTTCATTCCATTTCTGGTGGTATGTGGAACTCCACATAACTCCTCACGGTTTGAGAGTTATGGCCTTATGAAGTTGGAGAACCCTCTTATGTCATCTAGAAGCCCCTAAAGGTCAAAGTAGTCAAAGTGGTTTAAGATATTTTAGAAGGTAAATAATAAAGTGAATTGATGAGTGTACTGTAATTCAAAGTGAATACAAAATAAATTATTTAAATAATAAATTTAATGGAGAAATTAGAAGTGGGTTAACCCTAAAATAAGGAAAGTGGGCAAAGTGACCAAGAAAATGTTTTTAAGGAAGCTACTTGGAGAGTATAAATAAGAGGCAAGGCTCTCTCATTTTAGAAACACTTGAGAATATTGAATACCTATAGGTGTTTGAGTTAACCAAAGGATATATAAGCCAAATTTCTGAGGGAAGGTGAAGAAAAGAAGCCAAAATTCAAGGAAGGATAAATTATTTTGATGATGCTTTCTAAGGTATGTTATTTACACGTCATCTCACCATTTTCGCAATAATTTTTTTTTCTAGAATGATTCAGACCGTGAAATTGATATTCCATTGAGGAAACATATACAAGTATATGTGGTAAAAAATTAAGCTTGTGGGTCATTGTATTGTTGGAGTTATAGTCCGTGGAAAATAGGGTTTGTGGCTAGTCCTGAAACTAGTCAAAAACATGTGTTTCGGGTAAAAATGTCATAAATTATTTGTAACAGATCCAAATTCAGTAAGAAAAAATGTTTTGGTTAGAGTAAAATTTGTAGTATGCCTTGTAACAATTTCATATTGATTCAACAAATATTCCGTGCGGGGAACGCTCTACAAGGTCTCTATCTAGAATAATCCATAATTCAGCAAGGTATGCCATTTTTTCTATAACTACTTTTATGAGAGGTTCCAAGTAGTGAAAACTGGAGGAATTGCATAAAAAACACTAAAGAAAATTTTGTATCTGTTTCAGATATTTATTCATTACAGGTACAAAGTTATGATTATTTCAAGTTAAGGTTGTTGACTAATCCAAAACTAGTCATGTGAGACTAAAGAAAAGTTTAATGTAAATGCTAGTCTCTTGTTGTTTAAAGTTAAGGAAGGTTTGCAGGTATGTGATCATATACACCAGGTCTATTACAGAGTTATAAGTCATATTTTGATGATGAAATTGATGAGGGCTTTTGGTTGAGGTACAAGTTGGGTACATGGTTGAGACAAGTAGTTGATGAGTTGACACATACATGAGGTGTATAGTTGATGATGTTGGTACATATTGATGAGTCATAGTTGATGAGAAGTTGACACATGATTGGTACATACTTGGTACATGGTTGGTTGCACTTGTTTATGGTATAGGCTGATTACAAATAGTTTGGTAGAGGTTGGTGCATGGTTGATGCACTTGTTTATGGTATAGGTTTATTATAGGTTGAGGTACAGGTTGATGCATGGTTCAGGTTTATTGGTACAGGTTGATGCATGGTTCAGGTTTATTGGTACAGGTTGATGCATGGTTCAGGTTTATTGGTACAGTTTTATAGTGGTATATCTCACAGTGATAGCATGATAGTGGTTCCATCATTCTACTTCTACTTCAGGGTAGTTGGACATGGCAAGGACAGGTGGTTGTAGCCACCTTTCGGTTGTAGCCGAAGAACATAGGGGGTTGTAGCCTCCTTCTGGTTGTAGCCATAGAATTGGGGATTTGGAGCTTCCCTCAGGTTGTAGCCTAAGAAAATAGGGGGTTGGAGCCTCCTTCCAGTTGTAGTTGGAAAACAAAGGAAGTTGGTGCTTCCCATGAATGTAATTCTTCAAGAAATATAAGAAAAAACATTCCCTGGTTTTCTCCCAATTTGGGTTTCCACGTAAAACACTGGTGTACTGTGTATGTGCATGATTGTTCATTTCGTATTGCTCATTATTGGATAATAATTCTACATTGATATAACACTTGGATTATTTGAAGAAAAAGGATTATAATTACACTATTACTTATTTACCCCCCATCTCAATAATCCAACAAATTATTATCCAAGGGATGCATCCTTTCATGGATGGTCACCATATGCTCTCTATATATGGAACACTCATCATTGTAATAAGATATCGATCATATATATCATCTCATATTATCTCATATAAAAAAATCAACATGGTATCAAAGTTGGACTCGACTTGACTCCCTCATAGGAGGGCCTAGGGAATCGAAAAGGAAATGGAATGGAAATGAAAACCTATGAGAATAGGACAATACATTGTTTGTTGTGAGTAAATTGTTGTCTTGCAATACATTGTTTGTCCGTCATATCTGTAAGAAGAGAGTCGTGGATGTGTAAAAAATGTGTGTTGCTTGAATTATTGCATGATAGAGCCATGGGTGTTGGCTGACTCTTGAAATGCATGAGTGTTGAAGGTGAAGCACTATTGTGAGATGAGAAGCTAAATATCTAGTGACTTAGAAGGTGCGAAAAAAAACATCAACACAACAAGGGGGGAAACGTCACCTCTTCTAGCTTGGGCGCTCCATCGTTTCAAGGGTTGCAGAATGGATGATCTTTATTACTACCTACCTTGAGCGAGATTTGCTAACATGCGTCGTTGTGATGCAGAGTGAGAAATGCATTGGGTAGGCACCGACTCTCTAATCATGTGAGTTTCGTAGCATCGAAGACATGCTGCATAAGAATGGCTCCTCTTAGTTTCATTGGAATCCACGCTTCAACACCACAGGATTGCACGACCCTGTGATGTGTGATGTTTCCACTTGTGTTGTCTCCCAATAGATAAACCTGAGAAAATCTTATTTGTGAGTGGAGCCACGGGTCACGTTCAAAGTCTCCTCCATCCACCGAATGAGAAATCACACATTAGAGTGTCATGATGTAATATTCATAGGCAACAGGGAGGTGGTGCTCCAGAGCCAATCTGTAAGCCACAGAGACTGCGATTGCACCCACAAAATCCGTCTACTTGAGAGTAAAGTTGTGTAAATATGACACATCAAGAGAGAAGAGGCAAAATCCACTATCATGGAAATAAACGATTAGTCGGAGGGGACACTTTTCTGTTTTTTTTTGGTGGTGGTGTTAGCACTAGGAGTGACCTTCAGATTGCATGGAAGGCAAGCCCAGTACCCATAAGGTGTATAAGTTAATGTAAGGGTGTTTAAAGGGTCAAATGGAAAATAACTCAAATGATAATGTTCTAACTCAGATAACAGGGCTAGAATGCACCAACAATCAAGGTCTTGGCTAAATTCAATCGGTAGTTTGGGAGTAAGTATGAATAGAGGGAAGAATTGAATAAGAGAAATGTAGGGGCTATTGTAAATATCAGGTCTACAAAATCCCAAGGAGGAAATTTTCTTAACACAATATCTTATTGAACTGAGAAACTAAGGAAGCTAAATAAACATCATGATAACATAATGATCAAACATCCATCATAACATCACCACATTTATTCATGTGAATCATTCAAAGCATGAACATTTAGCATCAGAAGAAAATAAGTTGAAAGAGAAGCTTATTTCTATTAGTCAAAATGTCTTAAGTCCAGTAAATCACTAGATCACAGTTACTTCATCAAAATATTATAGTCTAAGGGAGCCTTGCTCAACCATACAAACCTACTAAAGCAATTGATCTATCTATTTATAACAAAAGGGAGGTAACAGCTGGAGGTACAAGTTGGCCTCCTTCCCTTGAAAAACTTTAAACATTTATTTGATCTAACAACTTATCTAACCACCTATGCTATAAAATAGGAAAATGTTGGTGACTAATCCAACTGAACTTCAAATTGATTTGATTCCCTTTTGTTGTGTAGCTCCTTGTTTTCCATGTGTCTTTCAAAGCATGTGGTTGTCTTCATGATGCCGGCTTTTGTTTCTACAACATTATCCATCATCAATTTATCCAAAATTTGCTAGCTTGGTCCTCCTAGATCGCTGGTTTTTGTTGGCAGCTTCCTTGGGTAGAAAATCTGGGTAGCACACTACAAGGAGAAAAGGTAGCACTTGTAGGTAGCGCCACTGTGCTGCATATGCGTGCAAAATTTTTCCCTATGTGAAATATTCGATAGCGCTTGTACGTAGCACCACTATGCTGCGTATATGTACATAATATTCTCTCTGTGCAATATTAGGTAGAGCAGCTAGGTAGCACCAATGTGTTGTGCCTGTATGGAAATTCTGTTCTCTGCAAAATATTAGGTAGCACCACTTACGCTGGGTCGATGTGCAGGTTTAGGTAGAATTGCCCAAAATGCAACACCTTCAATATTGAACATGTGAAGAACAATTGGTGGTCTTTCATGATGACACAACCATTTTAATTAGGTGTCTTGACCATACAATAGGTAGTGCCCTTCAACATTGGGGAAGCTAGCACTTAGCAAAAACCCAAAAATCTGATAGTTAACACTTAGAAGCCTGTATAGATGGCAGAGGAAATATTTGAATTTTGTTAACCCTCCCAAAAAGGAACCATCCTAAAAAATGGGGCTTACCTTTTACCAGCTATTTTGTCATTTTGACAGTTAACCTCACACTCTTTCTGGTAGAAAGAGGATCTTCAATTGACACAGCAGAATTCTTTTTCTTAGCATTGACAAGCTTCTTTAGTGTAGCTTTTCTCTCCTTAGCTGCTAGTTTGTCATCCTCAATGGTAGCTTCAACCAACACCTGTAAATTTCTTTGGGCTACCTCATCTTGAAAGTGCTTCAACTCTGCCTCTAGCTTCCTATTCTAAGACTGAAAGCCTCTGTTCTGTTTGTAAAGATTCTTTAGCTGTCTATGAAGGGGCTGGGCCCTTCTTGCTACAGACCTGGCCAAGTCAACGGTGTGATTGTAGCTATCCATAAGCTCTGTCAGACATGTATTTATTTTTCAATTGATCCACCTCCTTTATTGCATATTTAATTTGCATGATAAGTCTCCTGAAGATCTAACTGTCAGGAGGAGCAGTGTTATGCACAGTCTCAAGAGGTTTTTTCTTAGTCTCCTCTTCCACCTGCATGGGAAGTTTTTTTTCCACCTCATCAGGTTTCTTGGTGACTTTTCTTTTACCTTTGTTCCTCTGCATAGGGGTTTCTTCATTTCTTATCACAGGCTCCTCAAAGTCTTTCACAAATATTTCATCTTTTCTCTCCAAAGGTCTTTTAGTACCTTTACCTTTCCCTTTTTGTATAGGGGATTCTTGTTTTTTTTTCACAGGATTTTCAATGCCTTTTCCCTTCTTCTTTTGGATAGGGGTCTTTGGTTTCTCCTCCATAAGATTTTCAATGCTTTTTCCCTTATTCTTTTGAATAGGGGTTTCTGGTAAAGACTGTTATTTGAAAACCTCCTTAGGAATTGATGACCTTGTGAAAGGTTTTTTACCCTTGATTTCGACTACTGAAGGAGAAGAGGGAAAGCAAAGCTTCTTCCCTCTCTTGGATGTATCTTTGGTAGAAGAAGGAACCTCTTCTAACCCTGGAGGAGGAGGTGGTGAAAAATCTGTGTGTGGAGAAGGACAAACTTCCTCCTCAACTTTTGTGACCTGCTTACTGACTTCTGAAACTTGAACATAGGCTCTAATCTTTCTCTTCCTATTGGTCCCTGCTTTAGTAGCACTGGTGGGTGACAAAGAATTTCCTTCTATGATTGAGGAGTTGATGCTAGATCCAACTTGAAATGAGAAGTAACAACAAAATTCTCCCATGAAATCTCTTTCTTACCCAATTCCTTAGAGACTAGCATTCTGATCAATCCAGAGTTGAAGAGGCTAGAATCAATATCTTTAGATTTGGCTTGTATCGTGTCTAACATCTTACCTATACTCCATAACAAGTAATAGGGAATATTCATCTCAACCTTACCAGTAAAATGTAGCATTTTAGCCTTACATGGTACTGGTACAATGTGTTAAATCTCCCCTCACATGTAAAATATATCTGTATGATCTTCAATATTATGTCAAACTGTTCAATCAATTGATTCCTTGGCATACTTTTAGACAAATCATTGGTTTGATATTCTAGTTTAAAGATATATTTAGCATAGGCTGAATTCAAAACCATGGCTTTGAACCACTTTTCACCTGTAATGGGAATTCTTGTTGCAGCTGAGATAGAGGCTTCAATCACCTCAAATTCCAAATCCTCAACCTTGGTTTTCCTTCCATCAAAGTGTAATGCAAATTGTCTTGCTACCTTTGGATGGCCTCTCTGCATGTTCTGGCAGAATGAGAGACACCCAATTCTTTGAAAGACCTCTCTTGCGATGGATTTTGTATAAAAAAGATGCATGTCCATCGGTTTTGTCCTAACCACCTTGCCACCTTTGTGTGTCTTCCTCGATTGAAGAGTCTCCATGGCTCAAAAAGAGCCATTTTAAAAGGCTTAAGGGATGGTAATGATCAAGAAATATTTAAATTAGGCTTCAAATGTACAAGGCTGACCCCTTTTTAAACATACTGGTGATTAGTAAGCCAATATTTGACTTTGGGAATCACACACTTATTCTTATATAGGAATTTGGGAGTGTATACAGTGAGGGGGTAATCCGAAATTAGCTCTCTGCAATTGAGTAAAAAATGCCTAACTCCAAGATGAAAGGAAACAATGAAGGTAGAGAGGGTTTAGGCAACGCCTCTGGGTAGCGCAATGCATATGTAGAGGATAAGGTATTTATAGGCTTGCAATTTCAATGGCTAAGGTAGGTAGTAGTATTCAGACTTAGACACAGGCAATGAAGATACTGGTCTAAAAAAGAAAGAAGACAAGACTATCATGCAAAGACAAGTCCCTTACGACTGTGCAAACTTGGCAAACCAAAAACCGAGCGCAAATTTCTTGTGAAAATTAACATGTAGAGGAGGAAACACGTGATACATGTGGAGTAGACACCTGTTGAGCTCTCCAATGCAATCTCAGGATGAAATTGTGAAAACTTCGGCCCTCAAATCTTTCTCAGCATCGGATTTTCTTGTCTTGTTGTCGCCTGATTAGAACTTATGAATTTGCACAACGTAACACTGTTGATTTTTTCAAACTTAGAAATAGTTACCATGGATTGTAAATGTAAGATATTGAAGGCATCTTTAACCAAATTATGGCACTGAAAACAAGGGACATGACATCAGATGTGGCAATCATGACTCGAGGTGGAAGTATGATAAACAAAAAAGGTGCTATGGAACTTCCTAATGAGTGGGCAACGCTCCAAATCAAAAAATGATCGGACAGGTAAGAAAGGACAATGAGGCATGCCTATGAGGTCATGAGTGAGGAGAAAGGTGCATCACATCAGTCTAATCATGGGAGGGATCGACCTAGGGACAAGTCATGAAGGGGACCAAAATAAGTCATGAGCTGAAACAGTTCTACGACCAAAAATCAATTTGAGGATCAAACTAGAGCTAAGACTCAAAATTTTAATCATTTAATGGGTCCTACCAAACATAAACTTTAAATGGAGGAAAATTTAAAATCTAAGGCTTAAAAAAGGATAAAAAACAAGCTAAAAGACCCAAGACAATTTAGTGTGATAACATTGGTTCCATAGGGGATGACATGCCCCCTGCAGACTTCCAAGAATGAGTAGATTTACTGCCTTATCTTAGGGCTATGGGGTCATTTATTGAAACAAAAATAAAAAGAAAATGATATTTACAATGACAAGAAGAGCCACTCAAGGCTCAAGCAAAGTACTTTTTCAAGAAATGCCCATTGACAGGGCCACCGAAAACCTCTTCATTCTCCATATTCTGCAACTTGAAAGTGTTATTAGAGAATACCTCAGAGATTTTGAAAGGACCGATCCATAAAGCTTCAAATTTACTGTGCTTGCCTTTATCCTTTTTTAGTGCATCCCACTTGAGCATCGGATCACCCAATTGAAAATCCTCTTTGTTCACCTTTTTGTCGAAATATTTCTTGATCTTCAGTTGATCGTTAGATGTTTTGTCTACAAACTGTTCTCGAGTCTGTTGCACTTCAACCAACTGCTGAATCCTTTTGATCATATGATCAGGTTCCCCTTGATAATCTTGGAAGAATGTTTCCACAAGTAATGCAAGATGAGAAGGACAAATTTCCTCAACTCCATACACCAGCTAGAAAGGGGAAAGTCCCAGGGACATTTTTACCATCACTTTGTCAGCCCATAGAGAAAATTTGAGTTTCGAATCCCATGCCTTTTTGTTATCCTCTAACAAATTTTTAATGATCTTTATAATGCTTCTGTTTTAGGATTTTGCAATCCTGTTTCCATGAGGATAGTAAGGGGTAGAATGAATCAAAGTGATCCCAAATTGTTGACAAAATTGAATCGATGGTTCAGCCTTGAAAGATGCAACATTATCAATGACAATTCTGTCAGGACACCCAAACCTTGCCATGATGTCTTCAAGGAAACCAATGATCACTTTGTGGGAAGCATTCCTTGTGGGACTAGCTTCAATCCATTTAGTAAAGTAATCTATAGTAGTCAAGATCCATCTATGTTGGACATTGGAAGAAAGATTAATTTCCCCGATAAAATCTAGGCCCCACTGCTGGAAAGGTTTTGAAGCTACTACAATTTTTAATGGCAAAGACTTAAGTTGTTGCTTCCCAGAGAACTTTTTGCACTTAGCACATGCTCTGATCTTAGCACAAACATCCGTGAACAAAATGGGCCAGAAGTACCCATCCCTGAGTGTTCAAGGATAAATTCGTGAGTGCGGACACAGACCAATCTCCACAGATCCACCTGGATCTGGAACAAACTGAGACAGAATACTACTCTTTCCCTAGTTCTAAAGTATTGAATGGACAAGAGAAGAAGGATGATGTACTT
>ML784081.1:510745-538686 GCA_009831015.1 Picea engelmannii | reverse complement strand
CTGCGTACTGTCTTCAAAAGAGTGATTTTGAGAAACTGACAAGTATAACTTTCTTCATGAAAATGATCTTAAAGAAGAGATAGATCTTCTATCACCATGTCATTATTATGTCATCATCTCGATAACCAAAAATGTGAATAACACTGAGGATCTTGTATGTCATGGTTCTCCAATAATTATGCCCCCCACATAAACTATCGTGGAAATCAGACATGATCTTTTGGGCTTCTTGGGGGTCTAAGCATCTCAAAAGCACTCCTAATGGATCCTTCCAATACATCAATTTATCAACAAGGAAATACTTTATTGATTTTCATTTTCAGGCTCTCATCTTGTTCTTTTCCATACAACTTGGAGGCTATAAATTTTGTAGAAAAAATGTAATGTCGTTGTACTAGCTGCAATTTGCCAAAGAAGAGATGATTTGAGAACTTCTATCAGTTATTTTGGCATGCTGATTTTGTGAACACGAGAGGATGAAATTCACTCCCAATGCTGAGCAATTTGATTCAGCCAAGAGCTTGGCTAAACCCTAGCCTTTAACCAATTTGGTAGGCTTAATATCCAAATCAAATTCAATTAGTTTAGCAATCCACTTGCTTCTTTTTCTGTCTATATCAGGCTGAATAAGAATTTATTTTACACCAACTGATGGGACATAAGAAGTAACTCTTTAATCCAGGACATAAAATATGAAGGACTTAAGTTCTTTAACCAATGCATAGGCTTGTTTGTCCATGATGTCATATTTTAGTTCAACATCTCTCAATTCCCTATTGAAAAAGGCAATGGGATTCTCTAAGCCTTCAACATTCTTCTGCAATAGGACTATCGCTACTGTATCAAAAGAGGCAAAAGAAAAAATAATAAAGTCCTTGGAGTAGTCGGGGCTGACAAGAACTGGGTCTTCAGTCAAGGATTTCTTTATTTTATCAAAAGAATCACAAGACAGTAGTCCATTTGATTTCACTATCCTTCCTCAGTATGGCCGTGATATACTTAACCAACTTAGCAAAATTTGACACAAATATTCTCAAAAAATTAATTTTTCCCAGAAAAGATTGTACCTCTTTTTTGGATATAGGAAGTGACAATGTTCATATAGACTAAGCCCTGCTAGAAACAATCCTTAATCCTTCAGCTGACACAATATGCCTCAATAATTTTCCTTCTTTCATGGCAAACAATAATTTTTTCGGATTCAAGGAGAGGCCAAATTTTCTGCATTTCAAGAAAACCTTTCTTAAGTGATCACAGTGTTCTTTATCAGACTAAGAGTACACTGTTATGTAATCTAAATAGATAACAAAAAACTTATCCTTTTCTCCAATAAATGCTATATCCATAGCTCACTGAAAAGTTGCCCCTGCATTCATCAAACCAAAGGGAATCTTGGCATACATAAATGTCCCCTAAGGAGTGGTAAAGGCCGTCTTCTCCTTGTCTTTTGGAAAAATAGATACCTGATTGTATCCGAAAAATCCATCAACCATAGACATCCAGGCTGCTCCTGTCACCTTCTGTAATATGTGCTCCATCTTGAGTAAAGGGTAATTATCCTTCTTTGAACTTCTGTTCAAATTTTGGAAATCCACACAAAGTCTGATTTCTCCATTCTTTTTTCTTACTGGGACCAAATTGGCTACCCATTTAGAATACCTCAAAGGAATCATAATTTTTGCATCTAAAATCTTCTTAAATTCTTTCTCCATGACAGGAAGCAACATAGGATTAATCTGCAACATAGGATTAATCTGCCTCAACTTTTTCCTGAAGGGTTTGGTGTTTTATTTTAATGGGATCTTGTGCTCTATTATGTTTGTGTCATAAATTCTGAGATCTTCATAAGTCCAAGTGAATAAATCAAAAAATTCCTTCAACAACTTAGTATATCCTCTGTTCTCCTGATAGACTACTTGACAATTTGACATATTTCAGATCCTTTTCAGTGCCCACAATGCACTCAGTTATATATCCATCATTAATGGATACCTTCCCTTTCAATGAAAAATCATTCTCATCAAATAATCTTTCCAAAGGAACCAGTCCCTTTGGTATATGATTGGTAGGAAACTGCACAATATGATGATTAGTAATTTTATTGAGGAAAAGATCAGCATGAGGGGTAACTTCTGAGTCATGATCCTGATCAATGTGTAATGCAGAAAACTCATCAACAATATCAAGAAATTTTTTAAGCTCTAAATCATCTTCAAACACCTTCCAATATTTTTCATTGTCCGGCATAGAAGGCCTATATTTGACTTCTACATCATACTTGATTTTTGGTGGTATAGGAATTCTGAAGTTGCTTGCTGATACAACCAAAGAATCAACCATGGTATTTTCTTCTCTAGGAATGAATGATATATTAAAAGTAGAGAAAAAAGTTTCCTCCAAATCTCACACTTCATTTTTGTAAGATCTAAGTCTAGGGTGATTTGTTTGATAAAGATTTTTAATCTAATGGTCTATCAATTTAACATCCCCAAATACTGATATCTCTTCTATCCCCATGTCTTTGGCTTCCCTCAATCCCAAGACAAGAGCCTCATACTCTGCCACATTGTTAGTAGTCTCAAATTCTAGTTTATATGACAAAGATATAGTTTCTTGAGTTGGTGAGACAAAGAGCACCCCAACACCAACACCTTCCTTAGAAGAGGCTCCATAAAAAAACATCTTCCAGATAGAAGTGGTTAGAAGAGGCTCCTCAGAAAATTGATGGACTGTTTTATGATTTCTAAAGGGGATTCAGGAGCATCAGTGAGCTGCAAAATACTAGATCCCAGATCTGTATCAAAAGCAAAAACAGGGTGGTTTGTGGGATTTTCTTTATAACTAATGATGTAAGCCAATTAAGCTTCCCTGTAAAGTCTTCTATGCTCTCCCCCCAAAATAGGAATAGTAGCATAAGAGAGATCCATCTGCAAGGTTCCCCCAAGTCTCTTTATCCAAGATCCTGATAAGAGCATGCCAAACGTGGGGAGAACATCAACAACTACGATATCCATAAGTATACTCTTCATGGGAAACTGAAATAACGTCACCACCATATCCTTAATGACTCCAATACACTTGAATTTTCTAGAGTCAAAAGAATATAAGTCATGATAAGTCTTTGTGATTTCTAACCCAAGTTCATCCATAATAGATTTTGGCATAAGATTGTGGTATGCCCCTGAATCCATTAGACAATTGTGTAACACTTTATCATGTATATTCAGTGAAGTATAGAAATGTGGGGATGAGTCATCTCTATCTTCTATCAAAGGACCTAAAATCACTATTGTTTTTTCATCTTGCAGATTTATTGAGTCAGTGGCATTTGGAGATGATTCTGGTTGTAACATTTTGGATAAATATTTTTTAAAATCCTCATTTTTTATCAATTCCAAAAAAGGTACAGGGATCTTTATCTTCTGGATCTCATTCTCAAAACTAAAGGAAGGGGAAGGCTTCAAGATCTCTTTGGTTTCAGGAGAAGGATTTCTGAGCAGAACTGGTGGGATTTCAGAGTATTTTTCCTTACTGCTCACTATCACAGCCTTGGCAGAATCTTCTTTTTAAGCAGGCTGATTAAGGGGCATAATTTTTTTCTTCATTCTTCTTAGATCTCAGATTATATCTACTAACATTTTCTTTTTCTTTCTCTCCCTTAACTCATTGATTTGAATATCCATTAAAGATTGTTCATAAGAAGATTGAGCCAAGTGTGGGGATGGGGATGTGTCACATAAGTGGTGAATCTTAGGATTAGCTTCTGCCTCCTCTTCTTCTTCATCAACAACCAAATTATTTTGTAAAGGATCTTGTACCCTTTGATCATCTCTTTATCTGTTTCTGGGATCTCTGGGAAAGATTTCAGGAGCATTATTTGGTCTCTTGTAGTTACCTCTGTTATCAGTGTTCTAAGCATTTCTATATGTCTGTCTTCCTTCTGATTTTATCTTCTCAATCTCAGTGGAAAGAGATTTTACTAATTTGGTCAGCTCATCTACTTGAGAATGGACAACAGAGGAATCATAAGTTGAAGCTTCACCTTTGTTTTTTCTTCTATCCCTATCAGATTTTCCCCTGATCTTATCTGATGCCAAATTTGTGGATTCTACCTCTAATACAACATATTGCATATGAACTAAAGAAGGTGACCTTATTTCTCTCAAAAGAAGGCATAATTGAGCGTCAAATGCACTAGCATAAGTTATTTTTGTAGAGGTTTCAATGGATTTTATCTCATCAGGGATCTTTTTATACATTTCGTTAAATCTTTTAGAAACGTCAGAGATAGACTCTCATTCTTTCCTTTTCAAGGACCCAAATTCAGTGATGTAGTACAAAAAGTCCTTTTTGTCCCCCCAATGCCTCAAGAAGGATTCATCCAATGCTTCAATACCAGTAATGGATCCAGGGGCCAGACCCCTAACCCACTTCGTAGCCTCACCAAAAAGGCTTTGGACAAAAACCCTCATCCACACATCCTCATTTTCAATATTTTAGTTATCTGCATAGCTATAGAAAGCAACAAGATGTTCCTCAGCTGTTATATCTTCTTCTCGAGTAAACTTGGGCATGTGTTTTAAATAATCTCTAGGTGGGAGAGAATTCATTGGCTGGGGTAAGACTAGAGGAGCGTATCTTGTAGCCACTATGGCATCCATCCTATTTGCAGGGGGGTTAAAAACTGCCATTTGATTTTGGATTCTTGGTGAACAAGAAGGAGAAGGAGGATTTAATGTGCGCATATCAGGAGAAGGAGGAAAGTATGAAGGGGGGGTTTCAGTTTTAACAACATAAGGCTGAGTCTTGGAAGAAGATGGTAAGGTCTGAAAAGAATATGAAGTTCCTACTTCTTTGGCAGCAAAAGATTTAACAGAAGGAGGTGTAGCAAAACCTAAAGTAGGGAAATATTCAAAACTATCAAGACCAAAACACTTCTCAATATCAGGCGAAGAGAATATGTCATTGTTTTCTTCTTTCAATTATGTTTCAAAGGAAGAGTATTCAACATGAAACTCTTCAAAATCTAGTTTTTTAGATACTTCAACAGAAGGTAAAGAAAGATTACTTGATAAAACAGATGGAGTATCAAGAGTGGAATCAGGAAACTGACCAGAAACACTTGTAACAACAGCAAAAAAACCTCTCAGAGAAGCTTTTCCCTTCTTGATTATTTTCTCTGGGTCAGCCTCAGATGGAACCAAAGGTAGTTTTGGATTTAATCTCGTATGTCTGCCTTTAGGTACTAGAGCTAAAACAATGGAGTTGCCAGGTGCAAGCTGTAATCTTCAAGATACTGAGTTCTAATGCACCTTTAGAACTAGCATACTGTGTCATTTAATCCTAGGGAAAAGTCTTCAAATCATTCCCTGACAACGATGCCAAGAATTTTAGCACTAGGAGTCACCTTCAGATTGCATGGAAGGCAAGCCCAGTACTCATCAGGTGTGTAAGTGAATGTAAGGGTGTTTAAAGGGTCAAATGGAAAAGGACTCAAATGATAATGTTATAACTCAGATAATAGGGCTAGCATGCACCAACAATCAAGGTCTTGGCTAACTTCAATCAGTAGTTTGGGAGTAATTATGAATAGAGGGAAGACTTGAATAAGGGAAATGTACGGGCTATTGTAAACATCAGGTCTACAAAATACTAAGGAGGAAAGTTTCTTAACACAATATCTTCTTGAACTGAGAAACTAAGGAAGATAAATAAACATCATGGTAACATAATGATCAAACATCCATCATAACATCACCACAATCATTCATGTGAATCATTCAAAGCATGATCATTTAACATCAGAAGCAAATAAGTTCAAAGAGAAGATGATTTCTGTTAGTCAAAATTTCTTAAATCTAGTACATCACTAGATCACAGTTACTTCATCAAAATATTACAGTCTAAGGGAGACTTGATCAACCATCCGAACCTACTAAAGCAATTGATCTATCTTTTTCTAACAAAAGGGAGGTAACAGCTGGAGGTATGGGCTGGCCTCCTTCCCTTGAGAAACTCTAAACATTTATTTGATCTAACAACTTATCTAACCACCTATGCTATAAAATAGGAAAATGTTGGTAACTAATCCAACCGAACTTCAAACTGATTTGATTCCCTTTTATTGTGTAACTCCTTGTTTTCCACGTGTCTTTCAAAGCATGTGGTTGTCTTCATGATGCCAGCTATTTTTTCTACAACCTTCTCCATCATCAATTTATCCAAAAGTTGCTAGATTGGTCCTTCTAGATCCCTGGTGTTTGTTGGCAGCTTCCTTGGGTAGCAAATCTGGGTAGCGCACTACAAGGAGAAAAGGTAGCACCTGTAGGTAGTACCACTATGTTGCATATGATTGCAAACTTTTTTCCTCTATGAAATATTCGGTAGCAGCTGGACGTAGTGCCACTATGCTGCATATATGTATAGGATCCACTCTCTATGAAATATTAGGTAGTGCATTTAGGTTGTGCCACTGGGTTGAGCCTATATGGAAATTTTGTTCTCTGTCAAATATTAGGTAGTGCCACTTACGCTGCATCTGTGTCCAGGATTAGGTAGCATTTCCAAAAATGCAACACTTTCAATCTTGAACATGTGCAGAACAATTGGTGGTCTTTCATGATGAAAAAACCATTTTAATTAGGTGTCTTGACCATACAATAGGTAGTGCCCTTTACCACTAGGGAAGCTATCACTTAGAAAAAACCCAAAACTCTGATAGTTAATGCTTAGAAACCTATATAGATGGCAGGGGAAATATTTGAATTTAGTTAACCATCCCAAAAAGGAACCATCCTAAAAATTGGGGCTTACCTTTTACCATTTAGTTAACTCAGGATTCTCTAGAAGAAAAATTGTGCCATCTTTGTACACCTTCAACATGATACAATACAATGCTAGAATAATACAATGCGGGTATTGATTTTCAGTTACATAGTTATTTTTATGCCCTGGATGATAGCAACAAGATGCCTTTCTCTAAGTTAGTGTCCATCAAATGATGGAGTTTTTTTATAGCAACGATATGAATGCAATCTATCAATGGAACTAACTTTGACTTTTCTGATTACTCTTCTGATATGAAGAAAATTATGGGGATTAATCAACTCAAATTGAATAATTTGGCGGTGACCTCAGACCTTGGAAAATTCATGGGATGGGTGTCTCGACTGGTGTGTGCATTGCTGTGGTAGTAGCCATTTTGGACTAGGGTTCTCCTAGAAAGAGGGAGCTAGTTGGCTCATGTAGAGAGGCATACATGGAGGGAAATACCTTCCAACATGATGTCAAGGAGAGACATTACCAGATATAATGCTCAGAGACAAGAATTATCTAGGAGCAGTATACCTCCAGGACTGGATCATACCAGATAGAAGAGACAGTTCTAGTGATCATGGATACAATGAGTCAATACCAAATGTATCACAAATATGGTGATAGATCGAGTAGATGATGAAAAAACATTATGCGACTCAGAGGGAGAAGGTGTAGCAGTCCTAATAATGACCTTGTGAAAGGTATTTTACCCTTGATTTCGACTGCCCGAGGAGAAGAGGGAAAGAGAATCTTCTTCCCTCTCTTGGATGTATCTTTGGTAGAAGAAGGCCCCTCTTATAACCCTGGTGGAGGAGGTGGTGAAAATCTCTATGTGGAGAAGGACAAACTTCCTCCTCAGCTTCTGTGACCTGCTTACTAACCTCTGAAACTTAAACAGAGGCTCTGCTCTTTCTCTTCCTATTGGTCCCTTCTTTAGTAGCACTGATGTGTAACAAAGGAATTACCTTATGTGATTGAGGAGTTGATGCTATATCCAACTTGAAATTAGAATTAACAACAAAATTCTCCCATGAAATATCTTTCTTACCCAATTCCTCAGAGACTAGCATTCTGATCAATCCAGAATGGAAGAGGCTAGAATCAACATCTTTAGATTTGGCTTGTATCCTGTTTGACATCTTACCTATACTCAAAAAGTAATAGGGAATATTCATCTCAACCTTTCCAGTAAATTGTAGCAAGAACCTTACATGGTACTGGTACAATGTGTTAAATCTCCCCTCATGTGTAAAATATCTCTGTATGATCTTCAATATTCTGTCAAACTGTTCAATCAATTGATTCCTTAACATACTTTTAGACAAATCATTGGCTTGATATTCTGTTTTAAAGAGATCTTTATCATAGTTTGAATTCAAAACCATGGCTTTGAACCACTTTTCACCTGTAATGGGAATTCCTGTTGTAGTTGAGATAGATGTTTCAGTCACCTCAAATTCCAAATCCCCAACCTTGGTTTTCTTGCCATCAAAGTGTAATGAAAACTTTCTTGCTACCTCTGGATGGCCTCTCTGCATGCTCTGGCAGAATGAGAGGCACCCAACTCTTTGAAAAACCTTCCTTGGCATGGGTTCTATATAAAAAAGATGCATGTCCACCAGTTCTGTCCTAACCACCTTGCCACCTTTGTGTGTCTTCCTTGATTGAGGAGTCTCCATGGATCAAAACAAGGGATTTTAAAAGGCTTAAGGGATGGTAATGACCAGGAAATATTTAAATCAGGCTTGAAATGTACAAGGCTGGCCCCTTTTTAAACAGATTGGTTATTAGTAAGCCAATATTTGATTTTTGGAATTACACCCTTAGGCTTATACAGGTATTCGAGAGTGTAGACAGTGAGGGGGTAATCCGAAATTAGCTCTCTGCAATTGAGCAAAAAATGCCTAACTACAAGATGACATGAAACAGGGAAGGCAGAGAGGGTTTAGGCAACGCCTCTTGGTAGCGCAATGCATACGTGGAGGATAAGCTCTTTATAGGATTGTGATTTCAATGACTAAGGTAGGCAGCAATAATCAGACTTAGACACAAGAAATGAAGATACAGATCTGAAAAAGAAAGAAGACAAGACTATCATGCAAAGGCAAGTCTCTTACGACTGTGCAAACTTGGAAAACCAAAACCCAAGAACAAATTTCTTGTGAAAATTAATATGCAGAGGTGGAAAAATAGGATACCTATGGAGTAGACACCTGTTGGGATCTCCAACACAATCTCAGGATGAAATTGTGAAAACTTCGGCCCTTGAATCTTTCTCAGCATCAGATTTGATTGCCTTGCTATCCCCTGATAAAAACTTATGAATTTGCGCAGCACAAAACTATTGAGTTTTTCAAACTTAGAAACCATTACCAGGGCTCGAAAATGAAATATATTGAAGGCATATTTAACCAACTTATGGCACTAAAAACAAGGTACATGAAATCAGTCATGGAAATCATGACGTGAGGTTTAAGTATGATAAATGGGAAAGGTGCTACATAACTTCCTGATGAGTGGGCAACGCTCCAACTCAAAAAATGATCGGGCAGGTAAGCAAGGACAATGAGGCATGCCTATGAGGTCATTAGTGAGGAGAAAGGTGTGTCAGATCAGTCTAATCATGGGAGGGATTGACCTAGGGACAAGTCATGAAGGGGACCAAAATAAGTCATGAGTTGAAACAATTCTAGGACCAAAAATCAATTTGAGGATCAAACTAGAGCTACGACTGAAAACTTTAATTATTTAAGGGGTCCTACCAAACATAAACTTTAAAGGGATGAAACTTCTAAAAAATTTAAAATCTAAGGCTTAAAAAAGGGTAAAAAACAAACTAAAAGACCCAAGGAAATTTAGTGTGATAACAGGTGGGAAGAGGGAAAGTATTGTCGAACACACAACCCCAACATATCATTCAAACAAAATCTTTACTCACAACCCCAACTTCTCTTTGTAGGGAAGCCTTGATGAACTTCTCAGGATTCTCTAGAAGAAAAATTGTGCCATCTTTGTACACCTTCAACCTGATACAATACAATGCTAGAATAATACAATGCGGGTATTGATTTTCAGTTACATAGTTATTTTTATGCCCTGGATGATAGTAGCAAGATGCCTTGCTCTAAGTTAGTGTCCATCAAATGATGGAGTTTTTTTATGGCAACGATATGGATGCAATCTATCAATGGAACCAACTTTGACTTTTCTGATTACTCTTCTGATATGAAGAAAATTATGGGGATTAATCAACTCAAATTGAATAAGTTGGTGGTGACCTCAGACCTTGGAAAATTCATGGGATGGGTGTCTCGACTGGTGTGTGCATTGCTGTGGTAGTAGCCATTTTGGACTAGGGTTCTCCTAGAAAGAGGGAGCTAGTTGGCTCATGTAGAGAGGCATACATGGAGGGAAATACCTTCCAACATGATGTCAAGGAGAGACATTACCAGATATAATGCTCAGAGACAAGAATTATCTAGGAGCAGTATACCTCCAGGAATGGATCATACCAGATAGAAGAGACAGTTCCAGTGATCATGGATACAATGAGTCAATACCAAATGTAGCACAAATATGGTGATAGATCGAGTAGATGATGAAAAAACATTATGCGACTCAGAGGAAGAAGGTGTAGCAGTCCTAATAATGACCTTGTGAAAGGTATTTTACCCTTGATTTCGACTGCCCGAGGAGAAGAGGGAAAGAGAATCTTCTTCCCTCTCTTGGATGTATCTTTGGTAGAAGAAGTCCCCTCTTATAACCCTGGTGGAGGAGGTGGTGAAAATCTCTATGTGGAGAAGGGCAAACTTCCTCCTCAGCTTCTGTGACCTGCTTACTAACCTATGAAACTTAAACAGAGGCTTTGCTCTTTCTCTTCCTATTGGTCCCTTCTTTAGTAGCACTGATGTGTAACAAAGGAATTACCTTCTGTGATTGAGGAGTTGATGCTATATCCAACTTGAAATTAGAAGTAACAACAAAATGCTCCCATGAAATATCTTTCTTACCCAATTCCTCAGAGACTAGCATTCTGATCAATCTAGAATGGAAGAGGCTAGAATCAACATCTTTAGATTTGGCTTGTATCCTGTTTGACATCTTACCTATACTCAACAAGTAATAGGGAATATTCATCTCAACCTTTCCAGTAAATTGTAGCAAGAACCTTACATGGTACTGGTACAATGTGTTAAATCTCCCCTCATGTGTAAAATATCTCTGTATGATCTTCAATATTCTGTCAAACTGTTCAATCAATTGATTCCTTAACATACTTTTAGACAAATCATTGGCTTGATATTCTGTTTTAAAGAGATCTTTATCATAGTTTGAATTCAAAACCATGGCTTTGAACCACTTTTCACCTGTAATGGGAATTCCTGTTGTAGTTGAGATAGATGTTTCAGTCACCTCAAATTCCAAATCCCCAACCTTGGTTTTCTTGCCATCAAAGTGTAATGAAAACTTTCTTGCTACCTCTGGATGGCCTCTCTGCATGCTCTGGCAGAATGAGAGGCACCCAACTCTTTGAAAAACCTTCCTTGGCATGGGTTCTATATAAAAAAGATGCATGTCCACCAGTTCTGTCCTAACCACCTTGCCACCTTTGTGTGTCTTCCTTGATTGAGGAGTCTCCATGGATCAAAACAAGGGATTTTAAAAGGCTTAAGGGATGGTAATGACCAGGAAATATTTAAATCAGGCTTGAAATGTACAAGGCTGGCCCCTTTTTAAACAGATTGGTTATTAGTAAGCCAATATTTGATTTTTGGAATTACACCCTTAGGCTTATACAGGTATTCGAGAGTGTAGACAGTGAGGGGGTAATCCGAAATTAGCTCTCTGCAATTGAGCAAAAAATGCCTAACTACAAGATGACATGAAACAGGGAAGGCAGAGAGGGTTTAGGCAACGCCTCTTGGTAGCGCAATGCATACGTGGAGGATAAGCTCTTTATAGGATTGTGATTTCAATGACTAAGGTAGGCAGCAATAATCAGACTTAGACACAAGAAATGAAGATACAGATCTGAAAAAGAAAGAAGACAAGACTATCATGCAAAGGCAAGTCTCTTACGACTGTGCAAACTTGGAAAACCAAAACCCAAGAACAAATTTCTTGTGAAAATTAATATGCAGAGGTGGAAAAATAGGATACCTATGGAGTAGACACCTGTTGGGATCTCCAACACAATCTCAGGATGAAATTGTGAAAACTTCGGCCCTTGAATCTTTCTCAGCATCAGATTTGATTGCCTTGCTATCCCCTGATAAAAACTTATGAATTTGCGCAGCACAAAACTATTGAGTTTTTCAAACTTAGAAACCATTACCAGGGCTCGAAAATGAAAGATATTGAAGGCATATTTAACCAACTTATGGAACTAAAAACAAGGTACATGACATCAGTCATGGAAATCATGACGTGAGGTGGAAGTATGATAAATGGGAAAGGTGCTACATAACTTCCTGATTAGTGGGCAACGCTCCAACTCAAAAAATGATCGGGCAGGTAAGCAAGGGCAATGAGGCATGCCTATGAGGTCATTAGTGAGGAGAAAGGTGTGTCATATCAGTCTAATCATGGGAGGGATCGACCTAGGGACAAGTCATGAAGGGGACCAAAATAAGTCATGAGTTGAAACAGTTCTAGGACCAAAAATCAATTTTAGGATCAAACTAGAGCTAAGACTGAAAACTTTAATTATTTAAGGGGTCCTACCAAACATAAACTTTAAAGGGATGAAACTTCTAAAAAATTTAAAATCTAAGGCTTAAAAAAGGATAAAAAACAAACTAAAAGACCCAAGGAAATTTAGTGTGATAACAGGTGGGAAGAGGGAAAGTATTGTCGAACACACAACCCCAACATATCATTCAAACAAAATCTTTACTCACAACCCCACCTTCTCCTTGTAGGGAAGCCTTGATGAACTTCTCAGGATTCTCTAGAAGAAAAATTGTGCCATCTTTGTACACCTTCAACATGATACAATACAATGCTAGAATAATACAATGCGGGTATTGATTTTCAGTTACATAGTTATTTTTATGCCCTGGATGATAGCAGCAAGATGCCTTGCTCTAAGTTAGTGTCCATCAAATGATGGAGTTTTTTTATAGCAACGATATGGATGCAATCTATCAATGGAACCAACTTTGAATTTTCTGATTACTCTTCTGATATGAAGAAAATTATGGGGATTAATCAACTCAAATTGAATAATTTGGCGGTGACCTCAGACCTTGGAAAATTCATGGGATGGGTGTCTCGACTGGTGTGTGCATTGTTGTGGTAGTAGCCATTTTGGACTAGGGTTCTCCTAGAAAGAGGGAGCTAGTTGGCTCATGTAGAGAGGCATACATGGAGGGAAATACCTTCCAACATGATGTCAAGGAGAGACATTACCAGATATAATGCTCAGAGACAAGAATTATCTAGGAGCAATATACCTCCAGGACTGGATCATACCAGATAGCAGAGACAGTTCCAATGATCATGGATACAATGAGTCAATACCAAATGTAGCACAAATATGGTGATAGATCGAGTAGATGATGAAAAAACATTACGCGACTCAGAGGGAGAAGGTGTAGCAGTCCTAATACATGATTCTAGCCATGAGATGATGAGGAAGCATGCATGGAAAAAATTCCAGTGTATGTAGAGGCACTCCCAGAGAGGAAGGCGGTACTACATCCAGAGGGAGCAAAAGTTGAGTTACCTCCATAGAAGGAGGAAGAGATACCTTTAGTGTGAGAGGGAGCATAGATAGAGGAGGAGGTATCCTTCAAAAGATCTAGAGGATCTCACATGGAGATTGATAATGAGAGAGAGGAAGAGATGGTGCCTTCTTCCTATCACCCTCCAATAGTTCATAGGGAGACAATTGAGCCTATTGATCCCGCTGATCATGTAGCTCTAGTTGATTTTCTTAGAGATATTGTAGTAGGTCAAAAGAGACCTTCATGGGCTGATCCAAATATGCAGGAGGAAGAAGGACATGCAACTCCTCATGTTACCTTCCAAGAGAGAAAGAGACCTTAGAGATATTCACTCTATGCCAAAACTATGAGACCCATCGTTGATTCCAAGCCTTCGTGCTATGAGGATTCATATAGTCAGCCAGTATGGAAAGATTCCATGATGGAGGAGTATCAGTCCATCGTGAATAATGATGTGTGGGATATTTTTATGAGACCTTAGGGGAAGTTTGTAGTGACTTTCATGAGGATCTATAATATCAAACACATAGCTGATGGGAGAATCGAGAAACTAAAAGAAATATTTATTGCTAGAGGATTCTCTCAGGTGGAGGGAATATATTACGAGGAGATGTTTTCTCCTATTTGTCGATACACTTCTATCCAGATGATTATTTCCCTTGCAACATCCATGTGTTGGAGACTACATCAAATGGATGTGAAGTCAACCTTTCTCAATGGAGAGATTGAGGAAGAAGTATACATCAAGCCACTAGATGGTTTCATGATACATGAGAAGCAGTCTCATGTGTGCAGGTTGAAGAAGGCCCTGTATGGACTCAAGCAGGCACTTCGAGTGTGGTATGCTTGGATTGATGGACACATGATTAGTTTTGACTTCAACAAAAGTGTTTCTGATTCCAACCTGTACTACAAGATTGTTAATGGTGAGTCGCTGATTTTGGTCCTCTACATTGATGATTTATTCCTCACCGGTACAAAGAGCCTTATTTTTTAATGCAAGTATGTGTTGGCCTCTGATTTTTAGATGAAGGACCTTGGTGTGATGTAGTACTTCTTGGGACTAGAGGTGTGGCAGAGAACTAATGAGATATTCCCGAGTCAGGGGAAGTACACTATTGAGATATTGAATAAGTTTGGGATATTGAGCTGTAAGCCCATGACTACACCAATGGTGACGAATCTGAAGAAACTAAGTGTGTCTTCTTCTAATTCCAATGATATTGATCTGACCCTGTACAAACAACTCAGTAGATCATTTATGTATATGATTAACACAATAACTGATATCTGTTATGCAGTGAGTGCACTTAGCTAGTTTATGAGTCAACTGAGACAGACACATCAGATTGTTGTGAAGCATGTGTTGATATACCTGTAAGGCAAAATTGGACATGGTGTGAGATATACTTCCAGTATTTACATGAGATTGCAGGGATATAATGAATCTCACTGGGTAGGGAGAATAGTGGATAGGAAGAGAACCTCCGGGTGTTGCTTCACTTTTGGATCTGCCATGGTTTTCTGGTGTCGCAGAAAACAAACTTCCATGGCTTTAAGAAACACAGAAGCAGAGTACATTTCATTGAGTGTGGCAGTCTGCGAAGCAGTGTGGCTTCACAATATCCTTGAATATTTATTTGTACATGTGCTAGATTCCACCATTATTCATTGTGATAAATAGAGTTGTGTGAAGCTCTCAGAGAATTTAGTGTTTCATGACAAATCAAAACACATTGAGATCAAGTACCATTACATCTGAGACATGGTGCATAGGAAGGTAGTATTGGTGACGTACCTTCCTATAGATGAGCAGGTTGTTGATGTTCTTACCAAACCCCTTACCAGGACGAAGTTCGAGTACTTTCATGATAGACTTGGTGTGGAAAATGATACCTCGCTCACTGAGAGGGAGTGTTGATGTTTGCAGCTTCGTGAGACATTCTCCAAATCATACTCCTATGTGATTGAGTTGAGTTGATATGTGAGGAAACGTATTTGAGAGGGATATGTGGAGTCAGGCTTATATCCCAACATCCCTTGTGGAGAGCACATGATGGCATGTCCCTTGTGGAGAGCACATGAGGAGGCATCAAGGGAGTTGACCTTGATGTCACACACTATGGGGAGTTCACCCTAGTGTTTCTAGAGGGAGTAGCCTCTAGAAGTCCAAATGGGAGTGCCATGTGTGATAGACATTCTCCAGATCATACTCCTCTGTGACTGAGTTGAGTTGATGTGTGAGGACACTTATCCAAGAGGGATAAGTTGGTTTGGTCTTATATCCCAACGTCCCTTATGGAGAGCACATGAGGACATGGCCCTTATGGAGAGCACACGATGACACATCAAGGGATTTAACTTTCGTGTCACACACTATGGAGAGATGAACCTAGTGTTTCTAGAGGGAGTAGCCTCTAGAATTCCACATGGGAGTTCCATGTGTGACAGACCTTTTACTACTACAATGGTTGTGTACCACTACCAATGAATTTGTGTCACTAGACAATAGTTGTGTGCTACTAGTAGTGGTTGTTTACCATTGGACAATAGTTGTGTACTACTATGGAAAGATACCTCCCTAGATAAGAGGGAGTGTTGATATTTCAATATCAGGAAGAACTTCTCCTAGATTGGGTTGTAGACCAAGGGATATAGGATGCATTTATCACAAAGGTGTACTTTTGGTAAATGGGCCTAGCCATAGTCTTTCTTTGATCATGAAAAAGCATAATATGGATTCGAGGTGCTTGAGTTGCTTTCCACGTGTTAGTTATTATTGGGCTAACATTCACTCACAGGGGTGTACTTGTGGTGAACGATCCTGGTGTGGTGTTTTTCCTAGTCATGGTGATTTGACAAGGAATGATAAAGACTCAATATGATAGATGATATCACATGAAGAACCATAATGAGCCTGATCTTAAAGAGAGTGAGTTGGCTCAGAGGGAGAGTCGTAGGGGGAGTTTCCCCTCAATTTAGGTGGGATAGAGACTGCTTTCCCTCGACCAAGTTTTGAGGAAATGTTGGTCATGTTTGACCATTTTTGGGACTTCGACAGGCTGGTCGAAGACTGAGCGCCCAGGAAAAAAGGATATGACGGGATCCCACCCATTTTGAGGGATTTTTGGGATTTTAGGGTTTATGTAACAGGTATGGGATGTCGACCCATGGGTTTACCCATTCTTAGGCCTTTTTGTAATGTATAAATAAGTCACTAGGCGACGTAAGTAGAAGTCGGTTTTTGAGGTCATGGGCTTAGTGAATGACTAGAGTATGTTAAGACTTGCAGATCTAAGTGCAAGTGATTGTAAGAGTCTTTGTGCAAAGACTATGTAAGGATTTGTGCTGTGACCTGATTTTGAGGAAGGTGGATCTAGTGCGCTGTGCACAGATCACATGTTCAGTGCGGACTGAGCTCTGTGGCTCTATGTTTGTAAGAAGATTGAAGGAGACTAATAAAGAAGAAGAATATTTGGTGGGCGTAGCCCCACACGGAGGTGAACCATGTATATCCTATGGCGATGTGCTATGTTGTTCATGTTATTTATGTATCTATTTTCTTAGTGCACTGTTCTTGATGTATGATAGATAGATCTATGAATGCTTAGTGCTTTATGATGTGAATGAATGTTAGATATGAGCTTATGCTATGTGATAAGAGGTTGTAAGGGTTAGATCTTATGCTGATATGTAATTAGGGTTAATCTGCAGTGTGAGTGAGAATCATAACTTAATACATATTTTTGGATAAGTTCTCTGTTAAGTGTTGTAATCACAGATATGTGTTCCAACTAGGTTGTAGACACCTAAGTCCTGCAACCCCCTTGCCTCTACCTCAGGTGAGACTTCATCTGCTTCGTAGGTGTTGCCAAAAGGGTCAGTAGTTAGGGTTTTGTTAGTGCATTGTTGAAGCGTTGAAACCTGGTTATGCCTCTGTCCCAACAAATGGTTTCATTGTCGGGACCTGAAACTGTGATTGCTGGGAACTAAAGAAAATAGAAAGATCTGTGCATAGATCTGTTGTTGTAGTGTGCAGTATTATAATCATCTTATGAAGCTTTGTGCTAAGAAAGAAGTCTGATTTGAAGAAAAAAGGTAAGATCTTAAATCTTTGTGCTTTGGTAAAGGTAAGATAAGTGGAAATATTTTCTTCGGAAGTATGAATCTAGGTATGTTTGATAGCTTTTGTCCTAGTCTGAAAACTATGGCATAACTATAAGAAAAGTTGATCTGAATAAATTTAATAGAGATAGTGAAATATATGTTATTCCTATGCACAGAAAGAATTTTTGGACTAACAAGTGGATGTAGGAACCTAGAAATAATTTTTGCAGGTTGCAGGTCCATCACTGTGATCCCAGTGTGTAGTACAAAAAAGGTTGTGGATCGTTTAAAAGAAAGAGAGGATAGACATTGTGTTATAACTGCAGAAGATCATGACATCTTTCTAAGGAATTCCCTGGAATAGGTCCTACTTGTCTTTATTGTAAAACTGTTAATCATGAGGTTTTTGATTTCCCTAGAATGATTGCTAAAGTTGAAAATATGAACATGAGACAAGAAAACTATGAAGAAGGTCAAGAAACTAAGGATATGTTAAAAAAACAAAAAGAATAAGAGGCTATGTTATTACAGTTGAAAGAAATGCTGAATGATCACAAAGACAACAACTTACCAGAGATCTTAAAAGAGAAGCAGTCTATAGAAACAAGAATAAGAGACTTCGACATAGACTGTGTCTTGGATGAGGAAACATAGGTGAATATTATGCCAAAAAGCACTTGGGAAATCTTGGGAAAGCCTGCTATAATTTCTTCATTGGGAAGGATAGGATTGTTTAAGGGAAATATGATAAACCTATGTGGAAGAGTTACTAATATACCTATGATTTCCCATGGAACATCAACCAAATAATAATTTTAAGTCATTAAGTTTGTTGAGAAGAACGCTCCTTTTTCACTTTTGTTAAGAAAGACATGGATTGAGAAAGATCAGATACGAAGAAAAGTAGAGGAGGAAGCCACATAATAAAAAAAGAAAGAATTAAGGGACTTCATAGCTAGAAAAATAGAGTGACTAATACAATAAAAAGAGGACAAGTCGAAGCAACAAAAGGCAAGAGAGTTAGTTGTCGAAGTTGAAAGAACACAAGAAGGCCTGAAGAACTTGTCTATGCACGAAAGAAGTGCATCTACCTCAGAAATAGTAAGAGAAGAAGTGTTACCTTTGAACCCTTTGAAAGACCCTCAACAATGCAAAGTTACTACACTAATAGAAAATAAGAATGATAATGGAAAGAGGAATACAGAGACTCAAATCACAGGAAAGAAAGAAAGCTCAGTAAGAAGAAAGCAAAGTTGGAAAAACTGTAGGAAATTCAAGAAAAGACTTTGCAGAAGACAGGCTTACAGAACTTGAACCTCGCCAGAATAGCATAACTGTGTCGAATGGAACTTCACCACGATGAAGCTATATGACTGTTGGAGGCATCCTGACCATTAGAATGACACTCCAGAATGTTTATAAATGAAATTATTGCTGAAAAGATTGCCCTTGGACCGTTGAGACCACACCATAACGGATGGAATCGTATTGATTAAGGCATTCCTTCCCATTGGAAGAGTCCATTACGACATTGCTTATCTAACTCGTCAGACACTGCGTTGGGACCACGTTTTGCAAACTGAGATATCTGAGCTAACAGAGAATTGATCACATACCACACAGTGCTGTCTAGACCTCACCATCCGTCTGATTTCCTTGTCTATATGTTCTCCTACCCGAGTTATTTGATCACGAGTGTGCATGTTGGGTGAACGTAGTGCAGTAGAGAAGTATCTGGAGAAGATCTTAGTAGACATTATGGCCAAAAAAGTAATGTATATAGGAATCCAGGCATCATTGAATGGAGGATTGCAAGAGTCCCCCTCGACTGCACGTCAATCTAGCTTAACAGTGACTAAGAAAATAAGCAAGCACTGCAACGATATGGCGAACGCGAAGTAGATCCCATAAGTCTTTCTCAACTACATCCCTACTTTGGATGGTGCGGTTGGTCATGAAAACATCCTGTGTGATTTCGTGTACATGCTCATCATTGCGTACCTCTTGAAATGGATACGCCTAGTCAGACTGTAGTTGGGACTGATCCCAGCTCTCAAGATCAACGATTTTAACCTTGAAGATCGAAAGAACTATGTATGTGATGCTCGCACTGCATAGGTACATGATGAAGATGATTGGGAAGAAGCCCAAGATAATTCCCCAGCCATGGATTAAGAAGACCGTGAGATCAATGATCCTAAATGTAATCAATATCCCAAGCTTTAGTTGACATCAGGAGGTTAACGCTTGCGTTAAACTCATCCTATCGTGCTACCATGGAGGTTACCTCTAGTTTGATATGCACATCATTGTGGATCCGGTGCTAATCCACCTCATTATTTAACTAAGCATGGAAGGACCAAACCCTCACCAGTTCTACCCAGGGAAGATGTCAGATCGCTCCCTGGTACAATGAATAAAGGAATCCTATGACGATGTAGAGAAGGGAAAACAAGGCTACAAGGTAGCCTCCATCCAGGATGGCGTAGTGCGCCTATGTTGTCAGCTTATAGTGGGAAAACTCGTTAGAAAGAACTGTCCTACGCAAGTCACAGGGTTCATAGTCGACCTCGCAGGGAAGTGTGTCGAAGGAATGCAGATGAATTGGGTGTGTTAGCTCATCAATGATTCAGATAAGGAGTGTCACAAAGAATAAGACCAAGGCTATGAATTTCACTTCAGTTGGTTGTTGATTCTCATTGCATTTGTTGCTCTAGAGATGCTAGAGGGAGCGACATTCCCGGAGGTTGAGCTATTGGATCCATTGGCCACGAGGTTTACCACCTTGTGGTATCCGAGTGATATGGAAAAGAAGTGGCAACCAAATGTGGTGTTCCACGCTTGCTACCTACAACTCAAGTGCACCATTGAATCATTCCCTCGAATTACCCCGAACACCCTGCATACATACAGGCAACTAGAAAAGTTCTGCACAGACTGACATTTCATATACATCACTGCGCGCAAGGATGAAAGTAAGGAGGAGTTGCAGTCTTATTATAAATTGACCAATGAATAAATGGAGGAGATAATGAAGGAATGACCAGTTGAATTCCTTGTACCAGTTGAGGATGAAAAACTCTCCGACCCCAACATCATCTGAAGTCCTTTGGTCACCTGGACTGAATATGATGGACAAAGTAGCACAAAGAAAAAGAAGAAAAAGGAGGAAGTGCAGGATATATATAGTGAGGAGAAGGAAAACACATTGAAGGAAACTGTGCCTGACTCACCTACAGAAGGAAAAGGCAACAAATTAACCAAGGGGAGGAAGGAGAAGAAGACAAGAAAGAAAAGGGTGAAGTGACACTACCAAAGGATCCCCTTACAGAGGCAAAGACATCAAAGAAAAAGAAGGTTTACCATAGAAACCCTCAGCGCAGAACAAAACCCAAGACAATAGGCCTCAGTCACAGAATGTTCTCACAGTGGATGTAATGCCCCATATATTGACCTTTAGGAAGTTAGAAGATTGATTGTTTACTCATCTTAGTAATTCAGTTCTTAACATTTGTTTGGGATCAGTTAGATTGAGATAGATATTTGAGATATGTAGATATTTTTATGTTGCATGATATTATTTTCATTGTTATATACTCATGATGATGATAGCTCTTTGGTTTTTTTAAACATGCAAGTTAAAATGTGGAATTTAGGTACGTGGATACTAGTTCAAGTTATGATATGAATGCATAACAGATACTAGACATGATAAAAATAAACATGCATTTCTTAAATTGAACATCAATACAGATATGGATCCTTATATGAAATTATTATGTATATGCATAGATATGAGTTATTGATGGATTAACTTACAGGTTAATGAGCTATGCGATAGTGTTGGCAACCAATTCACATTTTTCTATTAAGCTGCTTACACCAATGTTTTGCAAACATCATTTTTTCGTCGCAATTTTCAAATAGACGACATTTTTATTTTTCTGCGACATTTACATATTCACCTTCGTTTTGTTTTCACGACTGTAAGCGTGAAAACTTAGTTTTTCGAAGTTCCTTTAAAATCACTATTTGAATTGTCATTATCTTTTTTGTTGTTATGCCTATTGCGCTTACCTTTTATTTATCATTATACAACTGGCAAGATCCTTTGAGCAGTATTCATTCTTCGTATTAATGGTGTGACTTGGTTTCATTAAGTGAGTAATGCATTGGTATTTGGATTGGTTTTTTATTTGACCTACTTGACCTTTGGTTTCATAAGATACATGGGTATTATGTTTAAATCTTTCATACATATCTTGTTAATATAATCCATATGTTAATGTTTTCATAACTATTGGTTGGTTGATTATATGAATACCCATTGGTACATTGGTTAAACACTTGATATGAGCTGTTACAATACTTTGGCGCATGTTTAATATTTGATTTTGGTTTCAATTGGAATGATTTATGACTTAAAACTTTGGCACAATGTTGATTGCGCATTGGATTATACACTCACCATTGTTTTCATTGGTCGGCCAATTGATATGACTGTTGAACTATGATATAATGGGTTGAACTACTATGTAAATCGATGGTTGTACTTTGGCAATTACTATTGTGCATGGCAGAGATAAGCTCCACCACCTTCGCACGATGGCATTTATGCCTATCCCTTTTGCCCGTTCACTTCTATTAGCTTGGGTAGCTCTACTCCTGTGTGTGTTATGATCCAAACCCTCGGTTTACCATGTGCTCGGCTCCATGGCACCAGTCGTGTGAATCGAGCCAAACGGAAACCAAGCCTTGTTAATGTTTGACAATGCTCGGAAAGATTTGGAGGACAACGGATAGCTCACCTTCGTGCAACGATTTGAGGGTTTTAATATCTGTGTAGCACGACAGTTTTCCATGACGTTTGATAGATGTAGAGCCAAGGTGGGCGACATCCAGTTAAAAATCGATGAGAAATTTATTAGCTCTGCTACAGGGTTACCTGCCTCAGGACAATGTTGGTTTAAGAATTGTAAGGTCGAGAAAGTGCCATGGACACCACTGTTTGTCTCGCACAAAGTCACCTCTTGTGACAGAGGTATGCCCATCTCTGCACTTAAACCACGATGGCACGATACTTTGATGGTAATCAAACAGTTCGTGACTTGTGAAGGTCAATACAAACTCATCTTTCTCTACCACTTGTGCTTGTTAATGAGTTTTATGGGATTCTCGTTGAATATGCCCTTTTACTTTCGTCGAAGCCTATATAAAATGTCGAAAAGTTTTAAAAGGCAGAAGGCTGACAATAGCCTGTTTCACCATGGGCTTATTAAGCTCATCATTGATTATCATTTGAGTTTGCATGGTGATAACTGGAGAGCTTTCATCGCTCGTAATGGTTTTGAGGATATAGACCCTGCCCAGGTTGACAAACCGGTGGTGAGTGAAGCCAAGGCCGAGCCACCTGTGCCCTTCCATGTCCTACTGCCTAAACCCTCGACTGACCCTAAGGTTGACTTACTTGATGCTATAACTGAGAATTTTGAGACTATTAAAAGGCCTGTGAGCAAAAAGCCCAAGGAAAACCTTACTGCTAATGCCAAAGGTAAAAAGAACGCTCGTTTGATTTCAAGGATGGCCAGGAACGAGCCTAAAACCTCTGTCGAGTCAAAACCTATCGTTCTAAGTGAGGATTCTGACTCTGATGTAGAACAATTCTTAGCCAGCGAGTACCCTTACTCGCAGGGTTTGTGCCCCGAGCCACCTTACGATTTCATAAAAAATATTCCCCCCTGCCTAAGAAATGACCCTAGCTACCCGGGTATTAAATTGCCTAATGAAACCCTAAGCCACATATCCAAACCCTCGTCTTCCCTTTCAAACCCCACACAGTATTCCTGTGACCAATGCGATTTATGGTTGGAACGTTATTACATTGATGTTCCCATAGTCCAATCAAAAATCCAGTCGCTGGAAAGCCAAGTTGCATTATTGACCAATCAAAAATACCAACTCCAAGCAGACGATAAGAAACAGAAGACAACAGGCTCGATCCTTTTCAAAAACGTTGAATCGGCTATGGCAGTTATCAACTCCAAATTGGCATGATCAAACCGTCTCATCGCCATACAGGTATGGATTTTAATATCGTTTTAGTTGTGTGAGTGAATAGATTGATATAATGATTTGAATTTTGTTTTCGAATAGCTCTGTTTACATTTTGAAATGGCTCTGTTATAATGTGTGCATCATGTACATTGTTTCGTTTTGCTAAAAATAAATTGAATTTCGTTTTGGATATAAGATTTGATCATCCCCAGTTTAGACTCCGATAGATTTTTATTTCGATTTGATTGGTTTTCGTTTGGATCTGATTTGTTGGTATACCTGAGTGAGTTAACAAAATTGATAGTTTGTTTTCGACTGGATTGGTTTGTATCCGATTTGAAAAGGAAGTTTTTCATGCTCAGTTTAGAACACGATCATGCTCAGATTTGATTTCGTTATGATCCGTATGCTGTGATTGGTCAACGATTTCAATAAATTTGGTTGTTACGATGCTGTGTCATGTGATGTTCTATATTTGATTGTTTCCAAGTTGAGAAAAGTGACTCTGTTTCTTTGATGGAAACAATACGCTCAAATAATATTCGCGCAGGAATCGGGAAATGAATTTGAGTCATAACAACTATGTGAAAACATTAGCTGTTCGACTCGCTCTTATTATGATTTGGCAAGTTTGTTCTATGAGTCGAGTTCAGATTATAATTGATGCTCTGTTTGATTTTAAATTTGTGAAACAAATTGGTCAAACCCGATTATAATTCATTTGATTGGAACGATTGTGATCAAAGTCAATCGATCTTGTTTACCCACTGTGCAATGACAAATGATCGGATATCTATTATGAACTATGTTATTAATTGATCGATCCTGTTACGATTTTGTTTGAATTGATTTTCGCGCTAGTTTGTATTGATCTATTCATGGCATGAATCGTTTGCCTTGTCAACACAGTCATAACGATTGGAAAATGATCTTTCTAGAAACGATCATGTCTCCTGTCTAAGAGGCAGCGTAACAGTTGCCTATGCTTTGTTTGAGTATATCGGTTTCAATTGAATATCAAAATGATTTCACAACTGTTGGATTCGATTTGGTGTGAAACGATTACAGTGTTGTTCCATATGATTTTGTCACCCCACTTTGTGGTAACAAACAAAACAGAGTATGCCTATCTCTATAGTCATTTAATTGATTTGGATCCTGTTTGATTTCGAATGGTATAACAAACTCAAATTAAATAAATCATTTTCAAATGGCTATTGGATGTCAATTAAATGGAATTCTTTAAAAGATTTTCAATTAATTTCAATGCCGATTATGTATCTTATTTTAGACTAGCTACAGAATCAGAGGATTCTGTAGCTAGTCTATAGAATTAGATTTTTATTGTTTTATTAATCAATATCCCTCTAACTTGTCCATTTTTAACCTGTTTCAGGTAAATTCGAATTGCAAGGGACATGCTGAGCAATTTAGAGGATATTTGTGTGTTTAGTTTTATTATAGTTTCCTAGTTTAGTTGAACTTGGGATATTTTCCCAGATTTTATGTAAACAGTTTTATAACTTCCACAGGGAGGTTTTACCCCGTGGAAAACCTTTAAATACTTATTATTTTTGTAATAAGGAGCATCCTCACTTGTGGGAGAACCAGGCTATGCATTTTTAATACAAACTGAGATAGAAGTTGATGTTCTTCTACAGCTTTCGCTTTCATAATATCAATCTTTTGTTTCATGTTTATGTTTATCGATTTGTATTTGATTAGTGACTACTTTAGCTATCACAATCTTTTGCATAATGATATGATTGAATTAATGTGATACATGCCTGATTTCTTTCACTAATATAAAGAATGCAACAATTACTTAGTTCAGCTAATGAATGACAGATTTCTCTTCTTCATCAATTGAACTATCATGTATAAGTCTTTACATATAGGTTTATCTAATTGTAGAAATTTATAAATTATAAGATTGTTGTTATTTTTTATGTATTGTTTGTCCTGTGATCAAACTTAAGGAGCATTGCAGCTATGATTTACGAGAATCTTATGGATGATTCGGAGCGCGTTTCCTCCCTTTGATCTTCTTAAATAGTCATCATACCCAAGATAAATCTGGAGCGTTTCCAGGTCAATTTGTTGTTTATTTGTTTAGTATATTTATCAGTAGTTTAATTAGATATATGTGTAATTAAAATTAGTATATTAGTTGTTTAGTTTTAGTTAGTTTTCGTTTTATTTCTTGTTCATAAAATTATAAAATCAACAAAAAATATCTTTCTCTGTCTTAGGGCAAAATGCAAACGAATTTTTCAGGTTTTATTTAAATCTGTAATTGTAGATATTGTACATTTTGTGAATAAGTTATGCATATGTTAGTAGATAGTAAGTTAATTAGTTAGAGTTAGTATAGTAGTAGTTAGTAGATTGTATTATAGAATAGTTAGATTAGTTTAGTTTGTTTTAATATTTAGTTTTAGTTTAGTTTGTTTAATAGTTAGTTTTTATTAGATTAGTTTATTTTATTTATTGTTCATTAGTTTAGTTTGTTTTATTTAGTTTTAGTTAGATTAGTTAGTTTAGATTAGTTTTCTTTTGTTTTCTTAGGACCTTAGATCGGCTAACGGAGACGCTAAACCCGTCAGGGTGGTTCATCCCAAACGGCTTGGGTTATTAGACAACCCCGGACCGGTTCCACTCTCTCAATTGACGAACGGTCGATTTCGCCCGCCAACAAATAGCCAAATGACTGTAGTGTTGAGGTGACTTGGATGTCGTAGACATCAAGAAGATAGTATATGCTATATGTTGCACTTATTATTTAATTTATGATTCGAAATATTGCTATGATTTGTGGTGAGTTTGGTTTTGACAGGACACACAACTTGCCCAGAGTGATTGTTTGATGACGTGACTCTAAGAATAGTAGTTGCACAATATGGCTCGATATAGGGTGTTGACCCTAGTTCTATAAGGAGGGGTGGAGGTATTTCCCACCGTTTATCCTTTGAAACCTAGAGTTGTGGGAGGGATATGTGAATTCACGCTCCCCTAGACGTGTGATGATGACTGCTAGTTGCCTGTTGGGGAAGATTGGTCGAGATGTATGACACTTCTGCTTACGAGTTCTATCTGGAGTTAGGTCAAAATAGTTGACGCTCCATCTTAGTCCAACAGAGGAAAGGATAGGATGGAAGATGGAAGTAGGTTAGGAAGGAAGGATGCTTCGATGTTAGTTGAGAATACTGACTGGGGATTAGAGATTCCACTATTGTTTACTCACTTGGTTCCTACCATGTTTAAAACCCTCTTTGATTTCCTATTGATATTTTAAGTGTGACAATGAGTTATTGATGAATTGGTGTAATTTAGTTCGTTAAGATTATTACATGATGCATTACTTGATCTGTTGTCCTACATGTCTTAGTGATCATACAGGAACTATGCTCTAGGGGGAAATGATTGTTTATCGTTAGTACATACATGATATATGTGTCCGCTAGCTATGCACACATACCCTAACCATGTACACTAGTATAAGTAATTAATGTATTAATTATTAAAGTAAATTATTAACTGTTTAATTGAATGTTTATTGAGTATGTAAATTATATTGCATACAACATATCTAGAAGCATTAAATACCTTCTTGACTTTGATAGATGGTGGGTATAGTAAATTAAACGAGCATGGTGGGGTGTTATGTACATTTTGGGGAAAATTATCAAATAACATTTATTAGCTAGCATGAGAAGAAAGACTTTTCATTTTATTTATTGTTGTTTAATGCAAGTCATTTATATTTAGTTTTATTTTAATATTTTCCCAAAATATCTAGATAAGGGAGGTTGATGGATAATAATGAGGGTGGTTGAGGAGACTTGGGGAAGGGTGTATGGAAACTTGATAAATAGGGAGGAGAAGTGGTGAGGAAGGGAGGATTGAGAGGTTTGAGCATGATGAGAGCTTTTGAAATTCTTGGAAGATATTATTCTTGTGATAGTTTTCTTTGAGCATTTCTTCTTTGCTGTTCTTGGAGTTATGGGCACGGAGGGCCAAGAAACCGAAAGGTTTCTTGGAGCTAGGTGTTGGATCATGTTGTCATTGATGACAATGGTTTGATTGATTGATTTCAAAGTATTGATTGATTGATGATTGATGTAATATAATATGTATTGTCCTTGATGAGAATGCATAGATGAAGATGGATCAATGAGTTGTCATTGATACATGATGAAGATGGATCGATGTGGTTCCATTGGTATATGATGCATT
>ML784081.1:475878-501527 GCA_009831015.1 Picea engelmannii | reverse complement strand
ACAAAGGAAGTTGGTGCTTCCAATGAATGTAATTCTTCAAGACATATAAGAAAAATCATTCCGTGGTTTTCTCCCGATTTGGGTTTCCACGTAAAACACTGGTGTACTATGTATGTGTATGATTGTTCATTTGTTCATTGCTTCTTTACTCTACAGTTATTGGATAATAATTCTTCATTGATATAACACTTGGATTATATGGTTAAATTGCTCTATTACTGATCCAGCCCCCCTCTCAGTAATCCAACACTAGGAATCCGGCTAGGCTCCTATTTGGCAGGGAGGATTCCATTGTTTCACTCTGGGAAAGCGGGAAAAGAATGCTTGGAAGCGCCCAGGACTACATTACAACCGATGAGCTTTGACAAGATAAGGATGAGGTATTTTTCGGTGGTATTTGGTTATTGATATTTTGTATACATTTTTGTTTTAAGTTCTAAATCATAGAGTTAACATATTACTTATTTCATCATGTTATCTAGATTCATCATTGAGCAAATGTAGAAGAATTGTGTAAATGAAAATCAATGAAATTATGCTAAAATGAAGATGTTATTGTGTATTCATAAAATGAAAGATTAATTATTTAACATCCTAGATGGGTGCTACATATGGTATGAGAGCAAGGTTCTAGCACTTAGGGCCTATGGACCTTCACAAGTAAAATTTAGGAACCCAAGTAAAATTTAGGAAAAAATATTAATTCAAGTTTTTCGATTTATTTCAATTCTAATCCAAGTGTTATGTGAATGGAATAGCCCCAAACTATGGATCTTTGTTGTTGTCATAATTTGTCTCTTTGTTGTTATCAGTTTTGAAACCGAGCTTGACCACCCACCACATAATTTTGTCTTTATGCCAATTTGGGTTGATTACAGTGTTAAACAACTAACCAAACCAAAGAATAGACATAAAATCAAATAACTAAGAATGAAAAGAAATGAACAAGAAGATCCAAAATCCTTTGGATTTGGCAAATTATATCATCAATTGGCATAAGACTTCACAAAACGGTTGAAACATTGGGATGTTTAGCAAGTCAATGGAATGGATCCTAGGGGAATTTGAAGAAGTTCATATTTTGAATCACATGGAGTATGAAGTTCAGTTATATGAAGAGAAACCCTACTTCAAATGAAAGAAAAATGAAAGAAAATAGATAAGAGTGGTGTCTCTCTTTGACTTACACAGAGAAGAACAAATACCGGAACTAGATTAATGATCTGAGATTCTTTGTCCAATGTATAAATTTGTGAAAATTTCCGAAGAAATCACTTTGAACGAATTGGATGCCCATCGAGGGTGATAAAATTTCTTATCATGACAATTCACTAAATTACCATCCTAGACATGTATTTCAACCAATCTACAGAAACCAAATTTTGAACTTTCATAGGAGACATGGTAGTGAATTTGCTAGATAAGAGATCCCAGCACATGGCACTGCCATTTTTTTTTAGCTATTGAAATGCAAAGTGAATAAGATTATGCCTACAAAAGGAATACAACCTCTCTATAAGGACTAAAAATTCATTGATGGCTGTGAGCTAGTAGTCATAGATGGTGGCCATTCAGTTACAGGGTTCATGTGAGCCAATTGTTCATTCAATATGTTTTCCTCCAAAGCCATGTTTTCTAACAATTCTTTGCCACTTTTACCAGTCAAAGGGTGGTCTACTTCTACCTTCTCTTTCATATTAGTAGGATCACATACCATATTAATGGAGGTTTATTTGGTTGTATTGGAATTGGGATTGAGATTGAGCACCTTGTCGCTAACAAAGCCCGACGAAAATATTTGAATGGGTCCAGGTCCAACACAACCCACTGATACAAGGTGACTATGTGATGAACAAGTTCAGACATGTTTTTGTATCTGAGATGCTTGAAATCAAGAAAATTTCCTGCGTGCTGTTCAAATATCTGACGCAGACCAGACATCAGGAAATCCTGAGAGAATTCACCCACCACTAGCATATGACATTTAAATTCTCTAAAATTCTCCGCTGAAGCTTTCGGTTTTAGTTTTGGGTATGCTTTGAAATTGGGCATATGTTTAGATATGAATTTTCTATTTGGATTCCGATTCACCCCACCTGGTGAAGACATGGGGTTCTTGTTCTATTCCTTCGGCTTAACGGTGAAAGCTAGATGGCATCCTCTCTTTACTTCTTTGAGCACAACAATATCCTTGCATTTCTCTACAAGATTTCTGATATCTGAAAATCCCAACAACTTCTCATCCAGAATCTTTCTGGTTGCTTTCCCTAAGTCCATATGAATGAGCCCAATGTAGTATCTATTTTCTGCATGTTTTTTTCCATTCACAACTAGGGTTAGCCATGCTTTGAATTCCTCCAACGAAGCGGATGTATTCTTCTCTGTAAACAATGTTGAAGATATAGGATTCACAGTTTTTTTTTTCCTAATAAAATGGCCATGGAAACCAGGTTGTAGGCAGTGGACTACTGCTCGTTTCATCAAATGGAAGACTTCATGTATTACCCCATCCACCATTTTAAGATGGTTGGATGAATAAATTCTGCCGACCAATTTCAAAACTCCAGGTATTATTCAATCCATCCAGCTCTCTACCATGAATAGAGATTGAAGTAGCCGGGAAGGAACTATCGGATAAAGTTCGAGCATAGACAAAATTCGATCCATGAGTGCCATGAGGTTGTAGCTGGCGATATTCATCCTGTAATGAGACGAGAAAAGGTAACCATCCCAGACAATCATTGGCCACACTTAACATGCCTTAAGGTATTTGGCTCATAGATGGGTGTATGAAGAAAACATTATACGATATCTGTCGGAGCTTCTGAAACACGTAACAAAAATCCACGTTCCCAACAATGAAGATGATATCTAATGGTGGTGGCATATCCATCGCCCACATAAGAACATCCGCCACCATCATTTTCTCAATTATCTTGGTAGTCTTGCCTGTTATTTCATAAACTAAAGGAAATCTCAACAGAAACATTTGAATAAAATACCAATACACAAACGAGGCAAGATAAAATTTAAGAAAAATCTCAAACCAGTAATAGCACAACCACAATAGTTGGAAGCCATTTTGTCAACGATGTCATGATATAACCTCAAAATACAGTTTCCTCATAAATTAGCACTAAAACCCCTCTTACACCTATCAAACAGGCTGTGCTAATATTCGATGTAACAATCAGTGGTAGAAGAAGCAACAAGGCATCTACCTCTCGATGTGGAGGTTCACCATTTAAAGAATTCAAAGTTGCTCCTACAAGTGCTACCCTGATACATGCAACAACAACACCCACTCCTCCCCATAGAAGCCATCCATTTCCCAGCCTGAAAGGTTCCTTCCATTCTAAGCAAAATAAGTCATATGGAAGTGGCTTGTGGCGATTGACAATATATGACGATAAGGCCAACGACTGTTATTAGGAATTGATCTATGGAAAGGAGAATAGCTCGCTCATCTAAACTCATAAAATTCCTTAGTTGAATCCCAAGGTAGGATGTTGTTGCTGATTCTTCCAGTCCTGTCAACAAAAATCTCAATCCACACACTATCATAGTAAGTAGAGTTGTTTTCCCATCCCAAGGTACATCCCATCATTCCAAAATGGGCCAATCCAATGTTTTAAAACTCTTATATGCACCATTATCTTTTGAGGTTTTATCATTTTTACAAGAACAAATTCCCCGTCTATCTCCTGTGCCTCGTAGCTTGGTCAATTATTTCCCTCCATTGAAATCTTTGTTGGAGCCAAACCGCGAGACCGTCAATGCAACACGAAAATTTACAGAATGGAGAGACTTCCCACTACTGGAGACATTCACATTAATCCCAACACCAGAAGCAATGAGCAACCAAATGTGTTTCGACCTCGTGACCTGACTGAAGCTCTTCGTTAAATTGCCGAGGCTCCGGGGAAGAGAATGGACCAACACCAACACCATTCTGTTAAATGGAGAACCAGATTCAAATTCAAGTGTCTTTTGCACACATCTGGTGAATTAAGGTTGCTGGATGATTAATTACAGAAGAATGAGTGTCTTCCAAGATTTATCTTTACACTATTTTACTTCTAGAGAAAACATAATTTTCGATAAGGTTGCAGTCTGTTCATAGACATATAATGAACTTGTTTCTGTCAATTGAAATGTCCATCTTTTACCACTGCCTGCCCTTATGTTAGGCATTTGTCCAACATTAACACCACCGAATTTACCAATGCTCTTACCGATGGATTACCGGGTTACGCTTCATGCCATTAATGCAAGTAAGTAGGAATTTGTCAAAAAAATATAAAAAAAATAAATCATGAATTTGTATGAAAGTTAAGGAAATGATAATATTTGACAATCTGCATATTTCATTTAAAGTCTATCTAAAACCGGGAAATATTTAATGATGATGGGAAGGATCCCATATAGTCTCATCTCGATCCACATAATAGAAATCCAAATCCAAAAATTCATTCAAATAATGAGTAACAATGATAACACGAGCCATTAATACTTTACGTAGAGTGCAAGCCAAAATCATGAATGTATGAGTGGAAATTCAATTAGATCGGTAGACTTTGCAAAATCAATTCAGCCAATGTCATACATAATGTTTGTTTGACAAGACTGGTATAATCTTCACGTATCAATTTCCAAATTCAATTCACTCAATCATAGAGTTTGTTTGACAAAACGAGTATAATCTTTAGGTATCAATCAATGACTACAACATATAAATTTCAGTTTGATCTTAACTACATCAAACACCTCCACTCACCATGCTTATGTTTTTCTTTAATGTGTGGAGATGGAAAATGATTTGCTTTGACGTGGGAGATATTATTGGCAAACCAACAAAATAATTAATCAACAATAAAATTGAAATAGTGTATGTATTTAATGTAATAAAATCATTTAGTTGACCATTTAATCTTTTAAAGAATCCATTCCTTTTGGTTTAAATTTTTAAAGAATTCCATAAGAGAGATTAAACTTTTAAAAGCTACATGAAAATGTTTCTTTAAATCCTCACAACTCTATGTACAAAACCCCTCATTGTGTTGTTGTCTTGTTGCATTCCATATATCATGCTAAATAATTAAAATAATATATATATAGATATTCCAATATATTATAGTATATGTTATAACTTATATACCATTTCCTAATTGATATGATGATATTGATATTGCATAGTTGACATTATGTTTTCTTTCATTTTGGTCTAAATTACTTAAGTGTATAGCAAAGACAATGTTGTATGTACTACATATAAGATTCAACTTTACCTAACAAGTGTGTTGTGGAAGACATATCTCTTTGAAGACATTCTCAAAGTCTTTTGAAACTTTCGACCATACTTTTCTAACTTTCGACATGCTTGAAACTTGTAGCCTAGCATTATCCATTCTTTGTAGAATATATGCTTTAAATATCTTTGTTAGATAACACATGCATTCTAATATATATGTAAATAAGGGTGCAAACAAAATAACATATAATACAACATATGGAGAATCAAATTTTTAGAGTGTGGAATAAAGAACTCAAAGTGCACATTATGGTTAAACTTGTTTAAACCATCCAAGTCCAACTTGATATGTTTTAAGATTAAGGGTCATGTAGTGAAACAAATCTTGTAACCTAGAAAATAATTTGTTGATGTGGGAAACATTGTAATGAATGACTTAGGGGTTATCCTCCACTTTGTAAGTAAGTGGAAGACCTCAAGTAAAGTTGATTTTAAATGAAAACATAGTCACAAGCATGGTTCATAGTGATAATAAGGAAGAATCTAACCTTATCAATCCTAAGTATGGCTTGTACAATACCACTTAAAGATGATCTAACCTTAGTAATTCTAAGAGTAAATGATACGTCATTGTTACAAGAAATACATTGACCACTTGTGAGAGGTTATTTTCATGAGAAGGTCAACAACTTTTAAATTTACCATAGTGTTTATGTTAAGAGTGGAAACTAGTGATGAGTCCTACTCCTAATTTATGGGTATTATATGATGTGTATGTGAAAATATTCAAGACCTTTCTAGTGATACTTACTCTCTCGAAAGGGGAGGTCATGCGGAAATTTACCATTGGCTAGAAAAATATTACATAGTTAATGGAGAATTTGGTGTGGTGTACCATTGAATTTTTACTATCTTAAGAGCATAGCTTATGCACTTGGGTTGCTTCTATACTTAGGAGTGAGTGGGAAAGAGTCTCGAGCCTAGAGAGAGTGTGGTGCGAAGGAGGAAGCTGTGCATTGTACTTAATCATTATGTTTGTTACTATGGTGATATTGAAAACATAAGACTGTAGTGGGTGCTTATGTTTAGTTCCACATTCTAATGAACATTCACATGGATATTGTAAGTGAGCCTATGTTGTGAATTTAAAACTTGAGTTTAGAATGATAAGTGAAGTATCATGACAATGTTTTTTATTATGTCATAAGGCATGGCATGGTATATCAACCGAGTTCTATTAGTCACTATGCACGAGTCCGTTATAAGAGGGATGAGTTATCTAAATGGGAGGAAACACCTTGAAATGCATTAATTGGTCTAGCAACTACTTGTTCACTAACAAGGATTTTTCCCTATGAAGAAACTCTCTTTGAAAATAAATAAGTAAATAAATAAATCTATATGAGGAATGATGAACACATGCTTCCCATTGTTAAAAATGTCTTTCATGGTAGGGGAAAGAACTTGAAAGTGCTAGAAATGGACAAGAAAAGAGATATATACCAAAGTTAGTAAGTACTACGTAGGTATACAATATAATTTTGAGATGTAAGAAGTATAATGTTGAGAAGAGAAGACCTCAAGGACAAATGAATAAATATTTTGGAATGAATTCTTGTAGTAAATTTATTATTGGTATAAAACGTTCACTAACCCACGTGTCAAAACGATGCTCTTTATGTACAGGCATGTTTGTAATAGTGAATTGATGATAGAAAGAAGAATTTTCCTTGACCATGATGAAGATAATCCTATACTAGACAATTAACTTGTTTGAGATATAATTTATATAACTTAAAGAAAAGAGAGATATTAAGGACAATGGAAAAAAAAACCGTGAAGTAACAACATCACATGACCATCAATTAGCAGTATCTTAGTCAATTCTTGTAAGCATGGAAAATTTTGGTGTGTCAATCTGATGAGTGATGGAATATGTATTTTCAAGCTAGAGTAATGATCAAAGTCGACAAATGCTCATCTATAATTATCAATATATCTCAAGCGGAATTGTATGTATGACTTAATGCAAATTATGCTAAACTCAATATAATATTCACTTAACTAGAGAACCAATGATGAGATAAGGTTCAAATGGTGGTCAAACTAGTAGACTATAATTTAAATATGGAACTAAGGAAAAATAAATTCGCACGAGAAGAGTTTCTTTTCATTAATTAAATTACAAGTGGTAATAAAATAGAGTTGGGACACAATAATGTGCCTACCAAATAGGGGTAGTGCAATCAAGATATTAATATATTCAACACGTTTTAATCAAGTGAAGATCCAATGGGACCAATATAGCATAAGGTTTTCTATTAGGAAAGACACATAAAAGCCATGTCATAAATTCTCCTCATATTTTGAATCATTATAACTTCGGGATGAAGTTCTTGAAGGGTGGGTGTATGTAATGCCCCATATCTTGACCTTTAGGGAGTTAGAAGATTGACTATTTAATCTTCTTACAAAATCAATTCTTAACATTTGTTTGGGCTCAGTTAGATTGAGATAGATATTTGAGATAATAATGAGGGTGGTTGAGGAGACTTGGGGAAGGGTGTATGGAAACTTGATAAATAGGGAGGAGAAGTGGTGAGGAAGGGAGGATGGAGAGGTTTGAGCATGATGAGAGGTTGTGAATTTCTTGGAAGATATGATTCTTGTGATAGTTTTCTTTGAGCATTTGTTCTTTGTTGTTCTTGGAGTCACGGGCATAGAGGGCCAAGAAACCGAAAGGTTTCTTGGAGCTAGGAAGCCAGCTAGGCTCCTAATTGGCAAGGAGGATTCCATTGTTTCACTCTGGGAAAGCGGGAAAAGAATGCTTGGAAGCACCCACAACTACATTACAACCGATGAGCTTCGACAAGCTAAGGAGGAGGTATTTTTCAGTGGTATTTGGTTATTGATATTTTGTATACATTTGTGCTTTAATTTCTAAATCATAGAGTTAACATATTACTTATTTCATCATGCTATCTAGATTCATCATTGAGCAAATGTAGAAGAATTGTGTAAATGAAAATCAATAAAATTATGCTAAAACGAAGTTGTTATTGTGTATGTATAAAATGAAAGATTAATTATTTAACATCCTAGATGGGTGTTACAGTGGATGATATCCAACTCATCATCACAGCTGTAGAAGATGCCTCAGAGGATATCATGTAGAGACATGAAGCGAAGTAGGAAACATTGTATGACAGAATCGAGAAAGAACTGAAAGACATCCAAAAAACTATCCAGTCGATCCACATAGTGTCTACTACACCATCTTCAACAGAGAATGTAGAATTGGGGGATGAGCCCACCCAACTACACAAATTAGCAGATGCAATAGAGACTCGACTTTGTCGAGTCCAAGAAGAAAAGGAGTAGGCCACAAAGGCCTTTAAGGAAGAAAAGGAGGAGGCCTTAGAGAAACTTCAGGTTGCGCAGCAAGAGAAATATGACCTTAGGGTGAAGTTCGAAGGGGACAAAGTGAAGATGCAGAAAGAAAAATACCAGCTACTTGTAGAGCAGAGTGTGGTTAGAGAGGCAATAACTAGAGCACTTCTCTCTATGTCGGGTTTGGAACAGGAGGAACCAGAGTCAACCGAGATGCAAGTGGGGAAGATTGTTGAAGCCATTCAACAGCTTCAAGCAATATTAGCAGAGTTAGAAATTCAAAAAGTACCGAGCACTTGGAAAGAAGTGCGAGATCAGAATGAAGAAACTACCAGGAACGCAATAAAAAGAATCAAGGAGTTGGCTTCAGAATGTAAGAAACTAAGTGACCAAAGTGTGTAGACCTTTGAACACCTTGTAGAAGACCCAGAGCTAAGGACATTGGAGGCACAACTCTAGGAGGTGAGGCAATAGGCGTCGAATGTACAAGCAGAGATGAAGCTGCTTACTGCAGTAGAGAAGATGAAGAGGCCTAGGAGTAGTGCACAATTCAACAACAGGTCACTGCCATCTAGAGCAGAGTTGTGGAGGTGACACAGAGACTCAATTTGGTGTAGGATGAAGCATGCCCCCTTTTTGAAGAGATCGAGGGACAAGTCTCGTAGTTGGAACAGGTGGTCGCAATAGTGGAACAACACATGGAAGGGCCTGTCACTAAGCAAGTAATTTAGGAGTTCATTAAGCAGGAGGGTCTTGCGAAGAAGCAAGTCGAGGCCGCTCGAGCTAAGCTTGAGGCCTTCAAAGTGGTATTACCTATATCAGAGAGACTCGGGATGAGTCACATGTAAGGTTTGGGGGCATGTTGTCCCTTGACCAAGTTTTGAGGAAACATTGGTCGTGTTTGACCATTTTTGGGACTTTGACAGGCCGGTCGAAGACAAAGTGCCCAGAGGAAGCGGAGATCGCAGGATCTCGCCCATTTTGCGGGCTTTTTGGGCTTTTAGGGTTTATGTAACGGGTATGGGATGTCGGACAATGAGTTTAACCATGCTTAGGCCTTTTTGTAATGTATAATTAAGTAGCTAGGCAATGTAAGTAGAAGTCATTTTTTGAGGTCATGGGCTTAGTGCATGACTAGAGTATGTTAAGACATGTAGAGCTAAGTGCAAGTGATTGTAAGAGTCTTTGTGCATAGACTATGTAAGGCTTTGTGCCATGACCTGATTTTAAGGAAGGTGGATCTAGTGCATTGTGCATAGATCACCTGTCTAGTGTGGAGTGAGATTTGTGGCTCTATGCTTGTAAGAAGATTGAAGGAGAATAATAAAGAAGAAGAAGAGTTGATGGATGTAGCTCCACACTGGGGTGAACCACGCATATCCTGTGTCGATGTGCTATGTTTTTCATGTTATTTATGTATCTATTTTCTTAGTGCATTGTTCTTGATGTATGATAGATAGATATATGAATTCTTAGTGCTTTATGATGTGAATGAATGTTATATATGAACTTATGCTATGTGCTAAGAGGTTGTAAGAGTTAGATCTTGTGCTGATCTGTAATTAGGGTTAATCTGCGGTGTGAGTAAGAATCATAAATTAATACATATTGTTGGCTAAGTGCTCTATTAAGTGTTGTGATCACAGATCTGTGTCCTAGCTAGGTTGTAGACACTTGATTTCTGTAACCCCCATACCTCTACCTCGGGCGAGACTTCATCTGCTTCGTAGGTGTTGCCGAAAGGGACGACAGTTAGGGTTTTTTTGGTTCATTTTTGAAGCGTTGAACCCTGAGTCTGCCCCTGTCCCAACAGAGACATCTCCAAGGACTGATAGACACGTGTCATGAGTCTAGGGTGAAGTTTGTATACTTCAGAGACAAACTTGGCATGATGCAAAATTTCTCCCTCGTTGAGAGGGAGTATTGATGTTTGGAAAACATCGGGAAGACATTCTCTTAGATTAATAATTAATAATATATATAATAAGTAATAATAAAAAAAATTAATTACTTATTATCCAAGGGATGCATCCTTTCATGGATGGTGACCATATGTTCTATATATATGGAACAATCATCATTTTAATATGATATTGATCATATATATCATCTCATATTATCTCATATAAAACAATCAACACCATTGGCTGATCTTGGGGCCTTCACATTGGCTGAGGAATGAAATCAAGGGACTAAGACCCTAAATAATTCTCATTGGGCTTGAGGGCCATGCACGAGGTCTCAAACTACCACACATAACCTCTATTAGGGATCTTTGGATTATCATTGAGAATATGAGCATTGCTAAGAGGAATTTCCCACGATTGACTAATTTGGAGGCCTTGACATTAGTTGAGTGATAAAATTAAGGGCATAAGGAACTTAATAATGCTCCTCGGGCTCAAGATCCATGGTCAAGGCCTCAAAAACCACACATGACCTATGTAGGGGATATTTTGGCCTCCTATTGAGAATATGATTGTTGCTAAGAGGTATTGCACACCATGACTAGTATCTATGCTTTGATGATTGCCATGGTAAGAAAACAAGTGACTTAGGACCTAAATGAGGCTTCTTGATCTTGATGACCATGAAGGAGGCCTCAAACCACATGCATGCAATTTGTAGGGGATATTTGGCCTCCCACTACAAATACATGAACACCATAAAGAGGTATTTCACACCATGAATATGTATCAAGGCCTTCATTATATTGGGGGATGAAATCAAGGGCCTTCGGTCCTAAATGATGCTTTTTGGGTCGATGGTTAGGGAAGAGCTCTTAAGCTACCACACATGATCCATGTAGGGTATCTTTGGAGTTCAAATGTGAATGTTTCAACCATTAAGAGGTGTTACCCACCATAGAAAAATCTTAAGGATTTAATATTTTCAAGGATGAAATCAAAGGTCTTATGCCCTTAACACCAAGGAGTCATGAGTATAAATCATGAAGGAGGGATATTGTGGGCCAAATAAGGCTTCAAGATTAATTAAATGCTCTAAATAACAACATGCCCTTTGTTCTTCTCATCTATGCTCATAAATCTCGTCAAATATACTCCACAACAAATTATGTCCCAACATACTCCTTATGACTATGGAGGTGTAAAAAAGATCATGGCCTTCTTATCAATGCACTAGTTGAATATTCTCTAAATTGAATAATTTAAAAAATGAGAATACACTAAGTTTATTACAAATGAATATGTATGATTGGCCCCTATTAGGTGGATATATTTATGGTAATCTACGACAATTATAATTTATTTATAAGGATTAATATGCTTTCTTGTCTACCCCACCTTGTAAAGTCTAAGCTTCTATGTTTCTTTATACAAGGCTTAAAGGTTATTCTAGTTCTACATAATGCATATGCATTATACAATGCATACACATTATAATGTGTATGCATTATGAAACATTGTGTTATAATGCATATGGAATTTAACACATTTGTTATTTGAATTTCAAATTTACGAAAGGATAACTGTTGGAAGTGAATATAAGACAAGCTTTATACACAAACTTGGTTAGTTTGGAATTAGGTTTTTTTGGCTACAACTAAAAATAACATGTCTCTTGGTTTTCCTCTAGATCTTTGTTAAGGTGCCCAAATTCAATAATATTCCTCTAGAGCTTTGTCCCAAATTCAACGATATTTTTAATTATTCATAACACAATAACATTTTATGAAATTGAAGAATTTTGTAAAATACATTCTATAGATTCCAAATATATAATTTTTCCTAAAAATATTGCTGTTGTTGTTGTTGTTTTTCTAGTGATACATATCATGATTTCAAAATACAATGCTCTATGATTTCTTCTATAAATTTTGAAGGACCTAACCATTTGCAAAAAACATTATATGATGTACTAGTATAAAGTGAACTCTACAAAATAAAAGATACCATTATGTTATGCCCCTCAAGGGTTCTATGCGTGCACAATATAATAATTTCAAGGCTTATTGACTTCAATATTTTTATAAAAAATATAAAAACATTGTGATTTTTTTTTTGGAAAACTCATTGTTTCACTAATACCAAATGTCCTTTACAATTTTACAAAATTCTATAAATAGATACTAGAAATTAGTCTACATGTGTACACACATATCTGTTATATTATGTTAAACTTAAAAAATCTAATTTAGTAAAACTCTATTTTTAAACAATTACACAAATTTTCCATAAAATAAAAAATATATATTATGGAAGGTTATTTGATCTCCTATCACGAGCACACATTCCATGCCTAGATCCATTGTAGACTCTAGATAAATGGAACATCGGTGCTACCTCACCAATTTCACATGTTCCAAATGGGGTGATAGCAAGGAGAGCATCTTTATATTTTTAGCATTCCTTACATATAGTAATTTTTTATTGACTTTGGGGAATGCTTGTTTCAACATATACCCTATTAGTTGATTGTATATAGTATCCATGTGTTGGCACAGGGGCAGACCAAAGGTTCACTCTAAGAGCACACCAAAAATCCCTAGCTATTGGCCCTTTCGGCAACACCTGCGAAGCAGATGCAGTCTCACCTGAAGCAACTAAGAGGGGGGTTGCAGGATAGAGATGTCTACAACCAGGGGAATATCAAGTGGAACTAATACAACAATAATGTAGCATTCATTTGTCATTCATCAGCTATATATACTCTTTGCAGCTATAGATCTGATCTAACACAATAATGCAAATGATATCATAACAATGACATGAATCTAGGCATCAATAACACATACAACACAAAATGTACATGGTTCACCCTCTTGTTAAAATTTTAATTAAAATAAAGTACCAAGGAAAGCGTTTCTCTTCCCTAGGCACCTAAGGGGGAGAAAGTGCCTAATGTGGGTCCTAGTCATTTAATTTGTGAGATGAAAATTAAAAGGTGACTTTATGATTAAAGTGAGGGTGAGTGAAGAGACACCAAATCTCAACCACCCATCTAATCTAATCTCAGTCGTTAGATTAGAAAACTCCTCACCTTCCCTCATGAGGTCGACTTGGGCAAGAGGGCTCACCCATTCTTGGGTAGTTCAAGCATTCTTGTTGAGAGAACAAGAGAGAGCTAGAGAAGGGACCTTTGGTGAGAGACCAAGGAGAGGATATTTGGTGAGATGCCAAGATCAAGAGACTCTTGGTGAGATGCCAAGAGAAGGGACCTTTGGTGAGATGCCAAGTTCAGATCTTTGGTGAGATGCCAAGAGCAAGAGAGAGGTCGAGCTGAAGAAAATAGACAACATTTGCTGAAGGAGGGCACACATCCCAAGGAAAAGAGAAGTACAAATTTCGAGGCAGCAGACAACAAGGAAGAACATGCCATACCATATGGATTTGTGGAGGTCATACAGCATTTAATGTGCACAAAAATTGAGGAGGACAACAACTACAATTTCTGAGAGTATTGGCATGCATTTCAAGGCTGTCGTACAACATTTATTGGCACAGAAATTGAGGTAACTGCTGTAATAAATTTCTGAGTGTATTTCCGTATAGTCCGTATAGTTTGACATGAATCTTGGGGACCGTACAATACGATTTACAAGGAGATGTTCATGTTGGGTTTTCCGTATAGTCTTAGCAGAGTTTTGGCACAAATTTTGGGATAGTCCGTACAACATTAATTGTTGGGACAGCCATACAGTTGTACGAATTTCTGGGACAGAAATCGAGGAGCATTTTCCAGGACTGTTCAAAAGGATTTTTGTGAAAGAAAGTCTAGATAAGTTTGTGTAAATTTCTGAAGATGAATATTTTGTAAAAGAAATTTCCCAGAAGCTCATAAATAATAAAAAGCCCTCTCTCACTGGTTTTCCCATTGTGGGTTTTTCCAGGGTCGAAGTTAGACCGAAAATCTTTGTGTCTATATTTTCTGAGTTTTGCATATTGCTGATATTTTATTTCTGCGTTGAAAACGATTTTTCAGAATCCTCATGTTTCAGTTTTGAAGTTTATTTTCTGTTAAGCTTGTATATGCTGAAACAGTGCTGGAACATATGCTGAAACAGTGCTGAGACATATGCTGAAACAGTGCTGAGACATATGCTGAAACAGTGCTGAGACATATGTTGAAATAGTGTTGAGACATATGCTGAAACAATGTTGGAACATATGCTAAAACAGTGCTGAGACATATGCTGAAACAGTGCTGAGACATATGCTGAAACAATGCTAAGACATATGCTAAAATAATGCTGAGACATATGCTGAAATAGTACTAAGACATATGCTAAAACAGTACTGAGACATATGTTGAAATAGTGTTGAGACATATGCTGAAACAGTGCTGAGACATATGCTGAAACAATGCTGAGGCATATGCTGAAACAGTACTGAGACATATGCTGAAACAATGTTGAGACATATGATGAAATAGTGCTGAGACATATGCTGAAACATTGTTGAGACATATGTTAAAACAATGCTGGAACATACGCTGAAACAATGTTGAGACATATGCTGAAACAATGTTGAGACATATGCTGAAACAGTGTTGTAACATATGCTGAAACAATGCTGAAATTGGGTTTGACATTTAACTTTGGCTGAAAAATCAGCAAGACTGAAACTGGATTGGGGTCTGAAATTTTAACATGGTATCAGAGCTGATTTGAAGAGAGGTAGAACTTTCAGCAGACAGAAAGTAGGGACAATAGTCACTTCACAAGGCAGACTTTTTGAATTTGTGAGAAGTTCAGAAAGGGTCCAAAGGGAGGACAGAAGCCCAAGGGTGAAGGGAAGAAAGACATGAGCAAAGTCAAGTGCTTTGCTTGCCATAAGTTTGGGCACTATGCTGGATAGTGTCCAAACAAGAAGAAGAAACAAACACAGCTTCAACAGAGGTGGAAGAGTTTTCCACCAAGTTTGACAAGGAATTTTCCTTGATTGTGTGTCTTTCCTCGAGGACCACTACTCCCGATACTTGGTATATTGACAGTGGTGCCTGTCACCATATGAAAACAGTTCGTGAGCACTTGACGGATCTTATTCAGTGTGGAGATGCAGAGGTAGTGCTTGGAGATGACTGGGAGGTCAAGGTGGCTGGTTGTGGGACCGTATCATTTCGCAGGGAGTCTTTGCCTCGCATGATTTTGACAGAGGTTCTTTATGTTCCGGGATTGAAGAAGAACTTAGTGTCAGTTTCTACTATTGAGGAGAACGGCTATGAGGTCTTGTTCCATGATGGGAAGGTGTTTCTTTTCCCCATAGGGTCTAGCATCACTTCGGCCAAAGTGATTAGTACTAGACATGAGAGGCTGTACAAGTTCTTGTTCTAGCTAGTGCAAGCATTGATTCATTCTAGCAGCAAAAACAATGACCTATGTGAGATATGGCACAGGAGGATGGCACATTTGCACCATGGGGCTTTGTGAGTTCTGAGGGAGATGGTGACGGGATTTCCAGATTTCAGTTCAGAGCACCATGAGTTGTGCAAGGGGTGTACCTTGGGAAAGTACACCAAGACTGCTTTTCCGAGCAGTGACATTAGAGTAGCAGGGATACTTGATCTTATACATTCAGATGTATGTGGCCCAATTTCTTTGACATCATTGACTGGATCCCTATACTATGTTGTATTCATTGATGACTTCTCTTAGAAGTCCTGGATTTTCTTCATGAAGACCAAAGGATAGGTCTTCAGTTGGTTCCAAGAGTTCAAAGCTCTTGTGGAGAACTAGACATGGAAGAAAATCAGAGTCCCAAGATCAGACAATGGGGGTGAGTATACCTCCAAGGATTTTATGGATTTTTGTGTAGGAGTGGAAATTAGGAGGGATTTGGCTATTCCTTACAACCCGCAGTAAAATGGGGTTGCTGAGAGGAAGGACAGGGCCATTGTTGGGGCTGCGAAAGCCATGCTACATGATCAGGGGCTGCCACTATTTCTACGGGCTGAGGCATGCTACACTGCAGTTTATCTGTAGAACATGAGTCCTCACAGGGATGTGGGGAGCATGACTCATGAGGAGGCTTTCTCTGGGAAGAAGCTTGAGGTGCATGGGAGAGAGTCTCATGTGTGTAGACTAAAGAAGTCATCGGACAGGGGCAAGTTTGTATTTTTCAGGGACAAGCTTGGAGTGCTGAGTAACACTTTCCTCGGTATGAGGGAGTGTTAAATTTTTAATTAAAATAAAGTACCAAGGAAAGTATTTTTCTTCCCTAGATGCCTAAGGGGGAGAAAGTGCCTAATGTGGGTCCTAGTCATTTAATTTGTGAGATGAAAATTAAAAGGTGACTTTATGATTAAAGTGAGGGTGAGTGAAGAGACACCAAATCTCAGCCACCCTTCTAATCTAATCTCATCCGTTAGATTAAAAAACCCCTCACCTTCGCTCATGAGGTCGACTTGGGCGAGAGGGCACAGCCATTCTTGGGTAGTTCAAGCATTCTTGTTGAGAGAACAAGAGAGAGCTAGAGAAGGGACCTTTGGTGAGAGACCAAGGAGAGGATCTTTGGTGAGATGCCAAGATCAAGAGACTCTTGGTGAGATGCCAAGAGAAGGGACCTTTGGTGAGATGCCAAGGTCAGATCTTTGGTGAGATGCCAAGAGCAAGAGAGAGGTCGAGCTGAAGAAAAGAGACAGCATTTGCTGAAGGAGAGAACGCATCCCAAGGTAAAGAGAAGTATATATTTCGAGGCAGTAGACAACAAGGAAGAACAAGCCATACCATACAGATTTTTGGAGGTCGTACAACATTTAATTTGCACAGAAATCGAGGAGGACAACAACTGTAATTTCTGAGAGTATTGACATGCATTCCAAGGCTGCCATACAACATTTATTGGCACATAAATTGAGGTAACTACTGTAATAAATTTCTGAGTGTATTTCTGTACAGTTTGTATAGTTTGACACGAATCTTGGGGACCGTACAACACGATTTACAAGGAGCTATTCATGCTGGGTTTTCCATATAGTATTAGTAGAGTTTTGGCACAAATTTTCGGACAATCTGTACAACATTAATGGCTTGGACAGCCGTATAGTTGTATGGATTTATGGGACAGAAATCGAGGAGCATTTTCTAGGACTGTTCAAAAGGATTTTTGTGAAAGAAAGTCCAGATAAGTTTGTGTAAATTTCTGAAGATGAATATGTTGTAAAATAAATTTCTCAGAAGCTCATAAATAATAAAAATCCCTCCCTCACTGGTTTTCCCCTTGTGGGTTTTTCCAGGGTCGAAGTTAGACCGAAAATCTTTGTGTCTATATTTTCTGAGTTTTGCATATTGCTGATATTTTATTTCTGCGTTGAAAACGATGTTCATAATCCTCATGTTTCAGTTCTAAAGTTTATTTTCTGTTAAGTTTGTATATGCTGAAACAGTGATGGAACATATGCTGAAACAGTGCTGAGACATATGCTGAAACAATGCTGAGACATATGCTGAAATAGTGCTGTGACATATGCTGAAACAGTGCTGGAACATATCTTGAAACAGTGCTGAGACATATGTTGAAACAGTGCTGAGACATATGCTGAAACAGTGCTGAGACATATGCTAAAACAATGTTGAGACATATGCTGAAACAATACTGAGACATATGCTGAAACAATACTGAGACATATGCTGAAATAGTGCTGAGACATATGCTGAAACAATGCTGAGACATATGATAAAACAATGCTGAGGCATATGCTGAAACAGTAATGAGACATATGTTGAAACAATGCTGAGACATATGATGAAACAGTGCTGAGACATATGCTAAAACAGTGCCGAGACATATGTTGAAATAATGCTGAAACAATGCTGAGACATATGCTGAAATAGTGCTGAGACATATGATGAAACAGTGTTGTAACATATGCTGAAACAGTGCTGAAACTGGGTTTGGCATTTAACTTTGGCTGAAAAATCAGTGAGACTGAAACTGGGTTGGGATCTGAAATTTTAAAACCTCTCTCTAAGGCTACGTCCATAGAACTAGGCTTATGATATATTAAGATAAAGAATAGATTTTTGATCTGCACTCTGGGCAACAGATCCTCTCTCTTCTTCTCTCTCCTTCCTGCGCACTTAGCTGCAAGATCTGATCTTCAAACCCAGCTTAAGATCTTACAATACTAGAAGGATCTCACTCTCAACACTTCTCTCTCTCATCGTACAATAATCTCCCAATCAACCACAATCAATAGCAATACCCAATGTTACTACTCCCTCGACCTAGGTCCTCTCGACCTCTATTTATACATTACAGTTCCTCACCGACAACCTTAGGTCTAAAACTAGGTGTCAAAACCCTAATTACCCAAAACCCTAGGTGTCTAAAGCACTAGGTCAACTTGACCCGTGTTTTCTGGGCTTTGCTAGCCTGTCTCTTCTTCCTCGTCGCGTGGTGCTCCAAAGCATCCAATGGTGGCTTTCTGTGCTTGCTAAGTTGTCCATGATTCTTTTCTCTTGCTGATATGTCATTCCTAATCTCCTCATTCAATGACTTGCTTTTCCGTACTTCGCTCCATCTATTCTTCTCTTTTGCTTACTTCGACCTAGTGACAGTCACTGTGTTTCCCACGTAGTTCTCATTTTACCTTTTCTTCCTTGATCTTCACTTCCTTCCATAACCAAGGGCCAACAGGCCCCCAAAACTCACCTGTGACTTTTCTCGAGGCACTTCAGTTCTGATCCTTCCATGTCACTTCGACTTTGGACTGCGGAGTGAAACCTTTTCTTTCTACTCCATGTCTCCTTCGCATCCTTGTGCAGACTGTCGTTTCTGTGTTTGGTACCTAGTTTCAACTGCACCTAGTATGTAGAGACTTTTCTTCCTTTCTTTTACTGAGAGTGGCAAGGAAGTTGGTTGTGATAGTACAACTTTATCCAATTCCCATTTACTAATCCCTCTATCCATTCTCCCTTCAATGTCTTCAGTTGCGCAACTCCTCCTTCTGTAGCATAGGCAATCTCATATGGTCCAAGCCAATGCATTCTAAACTTCCCTGGATTTATTATAAATTTACTATCATACACCAGTACTAAATCACCTTGCTTAAATGCCTTCTTCTTGATGTGTCTATCATGATAGGACTTCTCTCTTTCCTTCTGTACCTGCTGGTGGAATCCTGCCATAAATCTGTCTTCTTCTAGTTCAACTAGTTGGGAAAGCCTCTCACAAACAGTGCCAGTATCATCCATGTCTATAAATGCAACAATTCTTAAGCTCAGTACCAAATACTCCATTGGGACAACAACTTCAAGACCATAAACCAACTTGAAAGGGGTCTGCGTTGTTAATTTCTTGCAAGTGGTTCTATAAGCCTAGAGTACTGCTGGTACTCTTAAATCCCAGTCATCCCTATTCACACTGAAAATATTTGTCAATGTTGTCTCCAAGATTTTGTTGAATGCTTTGACCATTCCATTTTCTTATGGATGGTAAGGTGTACTCTTCTGATGGTGGACTGCAAATTCTTCAGTCAGGGCTTCAATTGTCTTGTTGATTAAATGAGTGCCTTGATCACTCATAAGGGTCTTAGGGCATCCAAACCTGGTTATTATATCATCAAATATAAAACATGTGGCTATATTTTCACTACAGTCCTTGACTGCTCTTGCTTCTGCCCACCTAGTCAGGTATTCTGTCGTAGTGATAATATACCTTTCTCATGTGCGCTTCCCTGGTGGGTTTATAGGTCCCACGAAGTCAATGACCCATTTTTCAAATGCTTGTAGGGTCATCTATGGTGCTAGTGGAATTTCATCTCTTCTGGATATTTTTCCAACACTCTGGCATACATCATAGGCTCTGGTATACTCTTTAGCATCTTTGTGTAAAGTAGGCCACCAAAGGCCAGTGCACAGAACCTTCTCCACAATTGCTTTTCCTATGTAATTTCCTCCTGTGATGCCTTCATGAGATTTTGTGAGGATCAATGGGTACTCTGCCTCCATCACACATATTCTTAGTGTCTCATCAGGTCCCATCTTATATAGCCAACCAACTGTCAGTGAAAAGTCTACAGCGCGGACCACTAGATGCTTCTTCTGGGAAATTGTATACTTACTTGGAGCCATTCCTATTGATAGACATTGGACTATGTATGTGAAGTGGTCATCCATATTACTAATGGTGATAAACTGTAGTGTATCCTCCAAAATGGTGGGTTCTTCGCCATGTTCCAACCTCGACAGGTGGTCAGGTCCCTTGTTCATTCTTCCTAGATTAACTATGATCTCAAAATCATATTCTTGAAACAGGAGAAGCCATCTGCATATTTACCCCCCCAACATTGGCTTGTTGACTAGGTACTTCAATACAGAGTGATCAGTAAACATTTTAAAGTGTTCTCCTAGTAAGTAATGCCAGAATTTTTGCAACGTGTACACCATGGCTAATCCTTCTCTCTTTGTAGTAGTGTAATTGATTTCAGTCGTAGATATCTTTCTGCTAGAAAATGCTAATGGATGATCAATGTCCCCTTCTCTAGGTTGTGCTAGTACTTCTCCTAATGCAATGGAAGACTCATCAACATGCAAATGAAATTCCTTTCTCCAATCTAGAAAGACCAGAATAGGCGTAGTCACCATCTTTTGTTTCAGTGTGTCGAAGCTCTGTTGGCATTATTTTGTCCAACCAAACTGACAATATTTATTTAATAACTTCTCCATTGATGCAGTAATCTAAGCATATCCTTTGATAAATTTCCTGTAATAGCCAGTATGTCCTAGCGTAGTTCCCAGTTGTTTGACTAAGGTGGGAGGTGACAAATCAACTATAATTGAAATTTTGGATGGGTCCACCAACAATCCTTGCTTGCATACAATATGACCTAATAGTACTCCAAATGGTGAGAAGAAGATGCACTTCTTCAAATTCAAAGAAATTTTAGATTGCCTGCATTTATCCAACATTAGCCTTAGACATTCAACATGATTTTTTAGCAAACTAAAAACAGTTTAGTCATCAAAATAGGCTTCTAAAAATTTATGCAAAAATTCTTTGAACGCTTCGACCACCACCTTAGAAAAGATGGCTAGGGAATTTTTCAGTCCAAATGGCATCACTTTGTATTGGTAAGATCCCCATTATATGGAAAATGTGGTCTTGTGGCAGTCCTCCTTGGCAATCTGGATCTGATGGTATCCTAAAAACCCATCTATAAAAGAATATACCTCTTGGCCTCCCACATTGTCTAACACTTCGTCTGTGAATGGTGTAGGGAAAGGGTCATGCAAACAGGCATCGTTCAGCTTTCTGAGGTCCACAGATATTGTGATCTCGCCTGTCTTCTTGTCTTGTAATACCATAGGGTTGATCCACTCCGACTCTTTGACAGGTTTAATAATCCCTGCTTCCAGCATTCTGTCAAGCTCAATCTTCACTTTTTCCTTATATTTAAGGTTCAACCTATAGGGTCTTTGCTTGAATGGATTTGCATCTGGTTTCAAAGGTATTCTCATCTCTCCCATAGGTCCTTTGATACCCTTCATATCAGTGAACTTGGTCGGAAACAAGTCCTGATACTCATGCAGTAATTCTGTAATTTTTTCAATGGTAGAAGCATCCCAATAATATTTGACATTGGCAAGCTTTGATGTCTCCTATGTCCCAATATTAACTTTCTTTATCCTGATCGGCTGTCCAATGAATGGTAGTTCAACTTCTAGTCCTTCCACATTGATTAGAATCTGGACTAGGGGTCAAAATTTAGCCCAAAAATGAAAGTGCTCAGAATCATTTCAAAATGAACGGGTGTGTAGGCCTCGTCATCACTAACCCAATGCACTTCAAACGGGGTCAAACAAACATAGGATGAGAGAGATATCATGTTCTGTTCAATTTTCCAAACAGGCAAAAAAACATGTTGACTGTACAGTCCATACAGGTGATGACATGGCAGGGTCGTACCTCACATGTGGTAGTGCTGACATGTCATATGTTGATGTGGAAAGTGGTGACGTGGAAAGTGCTAAGTTGGAAAGCATTTATTTGATAGGACACATGGACAAATGAGATTTCGACATGTGGCATATAATTGGCATTTTACTGGCCAATGGTTTGGTGCCACGTGGCCCAGACGTGGGATGCCATGTGGCACCGTCTTGTGGTTTGGTAAAATTTAAGTGGAGTCCACGGGGATCGAATCTTGGACCTCCCACTATATTCAAATCTTTGGAAACGTCCGAACAACCAACATGCCACACAATAGTCCTTGTTGTCTATATGATTCCATATTTATTTAAATTCAAATATGTTTCTTTTTGGGCGCGGGTCCAGGCTAGGGATTAGTCCTAGCCCTTGGTTATATGTGCCACCACATACAACCACCTCACTGGGTGCACATTTTGAAATGGTCCATTACCACGCACCTAGACACTTATCATGCACACATTCAAGATGCAAATGGGTGCCTAATTTTGCATTGGGACGTGGCCACATGGGCCCCCATGCACCCAACACCTTCGTGATTTGGGGGCTAGGTTCCCTAATTGTTCTACAATTTCACGTGATTTATGGGAACTATGCTTTTTCTGGGTTTAGGCATGGGAAATGCCCAAAATCCAGGTGACTCACATAGGAAGTGCGAATTGGCGAACCAGAGACAACAAGCTTAAAGGAGGAAAATGGCAAGAGGCCTATCTTCTTCATTTTTTGGCCAAATGAGGTGCTAAAAAAGCCTAACTATGGGGTTTTGGGTGTTCTGAATCCATTGGAATAATTTTCAAAGGAAATTGGAGACTTCTATTGTAGTTTTTACACCATCGAGGTTTCATGGAGCTCTAAGGAGCTTAGGGCCACCATTGATGGAGGTCATACTCAGATGAGCCCAAGTCTATTTTCTGTGACTGAATAGACATTTTTGACTAATTGTTATGCTATGAACACATTGGGACAGGTTTCAGATCCATTTGAGGACTTTTACAAGTGTTTTTTTCCACAAGGAATATTAGGGAAGCTCAAGGCCACCAGTAGAAGAGGTCATGTCCGGATGAGCTGTGGTCCGTGTTTAGAGATCCAATAGTCATTTTTGGGGTTTTTATGTATTCTGAACCCACTGATACAATCAATAAATCCATTGGATTTGAGCAGCAAATTGTAAAAGAATCTCTGACAAACTAATCCTAGAGATCCTAGTCCATTGATGGAGGCTCAAGGAGATGTAGCCCAGTTGGGGGTGAAATCCTTTATCATCTTGCTTCTGTTGTGAGTGTTTGCTGGTTATTACTTGCTGCAATTTATATTTGTTGTTGTATTTATTTAAACAACATATTTAACCATTAAAAATAAAATCACACATAAACAACTAAAAGATGCATAAACTTGACACATAATTTCTCTTGCACAACTAAGACATTGAGAAAGGTCCTGAAGTTTATTTTAATGGAGTAGAGGGTGCTTGCATATAAAAACAAGTCAGCCCCCTATTTTCAGATTAGGGGGTATCAGAGCATAGTTTTTCTCATGTGATTGCCATTGATAGCTAGAGATTTAGCTGTTGGTATTATTGTGCAAGTTTTGTGTTGAAGTTTGATATCTTGCAAAGATGGAGGAAGCTTCAAATAGTAAGAGTTCTCATATATCTTCATTAGCCAAGTTATTTGACAAAGATATGTTGGAGGAGTTTCTAACCATGAGAGATGTGGTGCAAGAGATGTGGGGAGATAGAAAGGAGAGCATTTACCTTCAAGAGCAGTTGATGGCCATGAAGGAGGAGAAGCACCAGCTTCTTGAAAAGTTGCATGTGATGGAGAATCAACTCCATGAGGAAAAGGAAGGCCTTACCAAGTACATGCATGAACATGAGGTATGTAATGCTAGTTTTTCTTCAAATTCCTGTCAAGATGAATGTTTTGGTGTTTTTGAAAATCACACTAGAGGAATAGGGTCCAAGTTATTGTTAAAAATGGGCTATGAAGGTAGAGGGTTAGGCAAGCATGCAAAAGGAATTGTTCTATTGTTATTGAAAAGAGGCCCAAGTATAGGGGTCTTGGATATTAATGCACCTGGTGTTAGTGAAATGGGGTCGACAGAGCTAAACTTAGCTAACCGTCGCTAAAATTGGCATATCCGTTCTATTGGACAAAACTTCTATCGAATTGGCGGGTTAAGCACCTCTTGTGTTCTCTAGCACCCAACGGAAATCATTTTACACTTCATACCAAGCACCTCGGGACTATGCGATATGACCATAACCCATTGGAAAACACAATGTACAAACTTTTTGTACTTACCTTTATTCTCCGCTCCCATACAATGATAGACACGTGGCCTCAACGGAAGTCACCAAATGCTTTGGAGTTTGAGCCTCCACTTCTCCGCTGAGATCTGGGCCGTTGGCTCTTTGTCACGGGACTCCGCTCAGATCTTGATCGTTCATCTTCGGGATGATCCACAACGTTAACCTCTGATCCTCTCCAGTCCCGCTTTGATCTCCACCCTTGATTATAATACTTACTGAATGAAATTCTTTTCAATTCATGACTAATTTGCTTCAATTTCAGGGATTATTAAAACAACATTGACAATGCATCTGAGTACAAGATATCACAGTTATACATAGATGAGCAGGGTTTTCATATATCAAAAATTTGCACAATGGAAGAAATTTTATTGATAAATTCTCCTCTGCAAATCCCCCGTGCACTTCCTCTCATGCCCTCCTTTTCCTTCTGACCCCTCCGGCCCTTCACAAATCGATTTCATTTGCCTAAATACAATTTCAAAACTTAGGTTTTCAGATCCACAAAGTCTGGATCGAATCCCTTAGATCCTACAATTTCTAATTGTAATCCTAACTGCTCCTACAGGTATTACGTTGTTAGGATTCGAGATCCTTTGTCATTTTATTCAATTTTAACTGAATACAACAAGTAATTTAAGAGAACCCACTCTCTTTGGTAAAATTTTGGTTTTGTCTTTCAATAGCCATAGCTCTCCTAGAATTGTGAGCTTATGCTCCTGCATCAGACTCCTCAGGTCAGAAAAATTCATGAACTCCTGTTCATGAGTTCTTCTACAGTGCTGCCATGTTTTTGTATATCTGCTTC
>ML784081.1:412463-472323 GCA_009831015.1 Picea engelmannii | reverse complement strand
TCACTAACATCACCTGCTACAGGATCCCTTCTTCCAGCTTCTCTCATGGCTGCCATCTCTTCTCTGAGACTTCTCAATTCTTCCAATACTTCTGCATTGGCTATAGGTCTACCTCCTCGACCTCTTCTACCTCGTCCTATTCTAAAAGCCATGTCTGAGGGTAAGAAATCTGTTTTTAAAGTGTCACTGTTCAGATTTTCTTTTGCCTCGATTACTGGTAAAGGTGAAAAATAAATTTTCCCTTTCATTTACAATGCTACAATCTCTCAGATCTCGCTCTGATACCACTTAATGCAGCTGGTGTTAGTGAAATGGGGTCGACAGAGCTAAACTTAGCTATCTATCGCTAAAATTGGCATATCCGTTCTATTGGATAGAACTTCTATCAAATTGGCGGGTTAAGCACCTCTTGTGTTCTCTAGCACCCAACGGAAATCATTTTACACTTCATACCAAGCACCTCGGGACTATGCGATATGACCATAACCCAGCGGAAAACACAATGTACAAACTTTTTGTACTTACCTTTATTCTCCGCTCCCATACAATGATAGACACGTGGCCTCAACGGAAGTCACCAAATGCTTTGGAGTTTGAGCCTCCACTTCTCCGCTGAGATCTGGGCCGTTGGCTCTTTGTCACGGGACTCCACTCAGATCTTGATCGTTCATCTTCGGGATGATCCACACCGTTAACCTCTGATCCTCTCCAGTCCCGCTTTGATCTCCACCCTTGATTATAATACTTACAGAATGGAATTCTTTTCAATTCATGACCAATTTGCTTCGATTTCAGGGATTATTAAAACAACATTGACAATGCGTCTGAGTACAAGATATCACAGTTATACATAGATGAGCAGGGTTTTCATATATCAAAAATTTTCACAATGGAAGAAATTTTATTGATAAATTCTCCTCTGCAAATCCCCCGTGCACTTCCTCTCATGCCCTCTTGTTCCTTCTGACCCCTCCGACCCTTCACAAATCGATTTCATTTTCCTAAATACAATTTCAAAACTTAGGTTTTCAGATCCACAAAGTCTGGATCGAATCCCTTAGATCCTACAATTTCTAATTGTAATCCTAACTGCTCCTACAGTTATTACGTTGTTAGGATTCGAGATCATTTGTCATTTTATTCAATTTTAACTTAATACAACAAGTAATTTAAGAGCACCCACTCTCTTTGGTAAAATTTTGGTTTTTTCTTTCAATAGCCATAGCTCTCCTAGAATTGTGAGCTTATGCTCCTGCATCAGATATGGACAGGAAAATGGGGCATATTCCAAAGTTGAGGAGACAAGGGAAACAGTTCCAAGAACAACTTTTGTTGCAAGTTCAATCCCTCAAGCATGCAAAGTGTGTGTTCAATATGAATGCACATGTGTGAAAGTTGTGACAACCATGAGGACAAAAACATTGTTGTTGGTCTTCAAAAGAGAGCTAGTAACTCTTCAAATTCACCTCCTCAAGAAGTCGATAAAGGTGAATGTTCAAGAAATTTTGTTGCAAGTTCAATCCCTCAAGCATGCAAAGTATGTGTTCAAGATGAATGCAAATGTGTGAAAAAAAAGAGTTGTGACAACCATGAGGAAAAGAAAACTGTTGTTGGTCTTCAAAAGAGAGATAGTAACTCTTCAAATTCACCTCCTCAAGAAGGCAATAAAGGTGAGTGTTCAAGGTATATTTCTTCCTATAATTCGGTTGCTTTTGATTATGTTAAGCATGGTAAATTTGCATGTAAAAATGGAAGAAAAAGTCCATGTACATATTGTGGTTTAGATAACCATCATGTTTCAAGATGTTGGAAAAGATTGACCACATTCAGGAAACTTTCCAAGCAAAGGCAACTTGAAAATAAGATGCAAAAGATTTGCACTCACTGTCAGAAGAGGGGTCATCTCATTGACCAATGTTGGACATTGCATCCAACCACTCATCCACAGCACGAGAAGAAGATGGATAAAGAGACTAGCAAGAATGGAAAAGGAGATTCCATCATCGATGTGGGTAGAGATGATTAAGAAGAAGACGATTTTCAGCAGAAAAATTGACCATTGAGTTGGCTTGGTAAGAAATGGTTGGATTTCTTGAACAGGTAAGGTTTGCATTTATCTATTTATAGTTTCATATTTCAGCCTTATGTATTCTTTTCTGTTGGAAGTATGACAAGTTGTAGCAGCTTATCATAACTTGCATGATGCAAGTTTGCATGTGAATGCAATTCTTTTGAAGGCATTCTTGTTGTTGCACAACTTCGCCAGGAGGATGTAAAAGATTTGTATGATACTCACTTATAGAAGCCATATAGCTTTTCATTTCATCTCTTATGTACCCACATGTTTTTGGGGTTATGTACTTATGTTTGTACTTGAAGGAGAGTTGAAGAGCTATGCACATGCATGTGATTTTGTATGTGTAAACAATGAACTTTGTGATAGTTTCATTGAGTGACTCATGAATGTAACATGGTTGTGTATCATGAATGTCGACTTGTCATTTTGAATGTCGATGTGTTTCAAATGAGTCTTGACTTCTGTCAATGTTGTCTTGATGACTATGTTATGTCGATAATGTTTTTCAACTTATGTTTAGTTGATGGTGTTTGTCGGCTTGTAAGTATATATTGAGTACACCAAGATGTAGGAAAATGCCATGTGATTTGATGAAGTACAAAATGCGACCATTTTCTTGAAGAGCAAAAAGACTTTGTTGGCATCATTTTCAGTCTTGTATAAATTTGTTTCCAAGATTGATGGTTTTCTTGGTTTGTGACAAGATGTCGCAGGGAAGTTTTTGTAGCCATTGTAGAGTGGATTGTGTTGACACCAAAGAGTTCACAAGAAGGACTTGATTCTTAGTGGGAAGGCTGGCAGTCTTCCAGGCAGAAAGAGAACAGTGGGTCAGCAACAGTCAAAGAATAGTGGTTGAGGGACATAGCCAGTTGCAGTGCAAGGCATGTCAAGGTACCCAGGTGATTTCCAAAAAGACTTTTCAAGTAGAATCAGTAGATAGAACTTGGAAGTAGAAGAGTATTGAACCTCAGGCAAATAATCATCATCTTTTGTGGGTCCAAAATCCTTTCAGTGGGAAGGCGTGATTAGAATTTGGACAAGGGGTCAAAATTTAGCCCAAAAATGAAAGTGTTTAGAATCGCTTCAAAACAAATGAGTACGTAGGCCTCATCGTCCTAAACCCAATGCACTTTGAATGAGGTTGAACATTGGATGAGAGAGATATCATGTTCTGTTCGATTCGCCAAACAAGAAAAAAAAATGCTGACTGTACAATCCGTATAGTTGATGATGTGGCAGGGACATACCTCACACGTGGCAGTGATGACATGGAAAGTGGTGACATGGAAAGTGCTGAGTTGGCAAACATTTATTTGACAAGACACGTGGATGAATGGGATTTCGACACGTGGCATATAGGTGGCATTTTACTGGCCAATGGTTTGGTGCCACGTGGCACCGTCTTGTGGTTTGGTAAAATTTAAGTGGAGTCCACGGGGTTCGAACCCTAGACCTCCCAGCATAGTCAAATCTTTGGCAACATCCGAACAACCAACACACCACACAATAGTCCTTGTTGTATATATGATTCGATATTTATTTAAATTTGAATATGTTGCTTTTTAGGTGTGGGTCTGGGATGGGGCTTATCCCTAGCCCTTGGTTATATGTGCCACCACATACAACCACCTCATGGGGTGCACGGTTTCGAATGGTCCATTACCATGTGCCTGGACACTTGTCATGCACACATTCAACATGCAAATGGGTGCCTAATTTTGCGTTGGGACGTGGCCACATGGCCCCCCATGCACCCAACACCTCCGTGATTTGGTGGCTAGTTTCCCTAACTGTTCTAAAATTTTGTTCTATTTACAGGAATGAAACATGTGCTGGTTTTAGGCACAGGAAATGCCCAGAAGCCAGGTGACTCACACAGGAAGTGCGAATTGGTGAACCAGAGATAGCAAGCTTGAAGGAGGAAAATGGTAGGAGGCCTATCTTCTTCATTTTTTGGCCAAATGAGGTGTCGAAAAATCCCTGCTAGGGATTTTTGGATGTTCTGAATCCATTTTCATAGTTTTCAAAGGAATTTGGAGACTTCTATTGCAGGTTTTACACCATTGAAGTTTCAAGGAGCTCTAAGGAGCTTAGGGCCACCATTGATAGAGGTCATGCTCAGATGAGCCCAAGTCTATTTTCTGTGACTGAATAGTCATTTTTGACTAATTGTTATGCTCTGAACAAATTGGGACAGGTTTCAGATCCATTTGAGGACTTTTACAGGTGTTTTTTCCACAAGGAAGCTCAGGGAAGCTCAAGGCCACCAGTAGAAGAGGTCATGCCTGGATGAGCCATGGTCCGCTTTTAGAGATCCAATAGTCATTTTTGGGGTTTTTATGTATTCTAAACCCAATGGTACAGTCAGTAAATCCATTGGAGTTGAGCATCAACTTGTAAAAGAATCATTGACAAACTAATCCTAGAGAGCCTAGTCCATTGATGGAGGCTCAAAGAGATGTAGCCCAGTTGGGGGTGAACTCCTTTATCATCTTGTTTCTGTTGTGAGTGTTTGCTGGTTATTAATTGTTGCAACTTATATTTTCTGTTGTATTTGTTTAAACAACATATTTAACCATTAAAAAAAACTCACACATAAACACCTAAAAGATGCATAAACTTGACACATAATTTCTCTTGCACAACTAAGACATTAAGCAAGGTCCTGAAGTTTATTTTAATGGAGTAGAGGGTGCTTGCATAGAAAAAAAAGTCAGCCCCCTATTTTCAAATCACACGTCCCTATCGCCTTCTGTCTCAGCAATGTTTACCTTCCTCAGATCATCATCTTCATCGACATTAATGTTGTAACATCCTTGTAATTTTTGGAATGGCATAGTCCATTCATTGTCTTCTTGCTCCAAAGGGAGGCTGGATGAATCCTTAAATACTTTCTCCCTCACAATATTTAATGCTTGATCTATTGAGGGAAATTCACTTTCAAACAGAAAGGTGGTTACAAAATTCTGAAGCATACCTTCCCAATCTGCGGTGATAAGGCACAACTCTGCTTGAAGGTACCAGTTAATAGGGTTCGTGTCCAGTGTGTTAATGAATATGTGTACCCATTTTTATCGAGGAATGTCACTCCAGACCTCTTCACAACTTCATACATGGTCCTTTGGGTAGCTTTGACCTGTGTACCTCACTTCCCAGCTTCCTTCTTGTGCTGAAAACCGCGTTGTTATCAAGGTTCAACATTGTGTCTAGTCTGTGATATTTCTTTTATGTGTCCCCCACCATCTTGATGGTGTAGCTTTCAGAGCCTTGTCCATAGCCAAAAACCTTTGTTGTGCTGGTACAATTGTTTCAAATTCCATCAAGAAGGATTCTAAAGGATTCAAACTATCAAAGGTAGGTAAGTTACTTGTTGTTGTACCAATCCAGTGAGCTTCTCTGGTTAGTCGAGCACATCTCCTTGTGGATACTTCATACATCTGGTTCTGCTAGTTCTCCAACACTTCTTTTGAATCTGATGAACATGTGTTTTCACTTTGCCAACTTAGATTCCCATCGGTAGTAGGTTTGATATAATCCTGTTGTCTGGCTATTAATTTATAGATGTTTTCCAGCTCATATGCATGGTATTCTTCTATGATGGGCTCTGTATACCGCGAACCTTCATCTAGATATAAGGGTGCAATGACCATAAGGCCATCTCCTTCAAATTTCATGTGTATTTTCTTTAAATCAACCACAGTAGAATTTTTGAAGGCCCAATCAATTCCTAGTAATGCAGGGTAAGGTCAACTATCATCAACAATTTCAATTACCTCAAAGTCTTCAAAGGTTCTAACTCCGTCGATGTCCATGGGGACATGCTCCAATCGTCCAAATGGGCTGACATCTTGTTGATTAGCCATGTGTAGCCTGATAGGGGAATATATCAGTTTGGGTTTTCCCATTAGTGCCCAAGTTTGCTTCGTCATGACGTTGACCTCTGACCCTAAGTCGAGGACCACATAGTCTATATCATACTCTCCTATTTGAGCATTCAAATTTAATTATTTGTTTGTTCTTCTCTTCTTACCAATATGGTGTACTACCCTATTCAGCAAGGGGTAAACCTTTCCTAGATCATACTACCTGATTAGGTTTTATAAATCTGTACAAATTTCTCATTCTAAATTAATTTAAGACAAGTGTAGAAAAAATTGATGAGCATTTTCCTCTTTTCCTTCTTTATGCACAACTGATTGATCAAATGCCTGAGGAATTACGTACTCTTTTGCTTATGGTTATGTTCTAGATGAGGATCCCTGGTTCCTCTTGAACTCCTATCTTTCTTCCTCAAAGATTCATCTTTCTTTCTTTGAATCAAAATCCCGAGTCTTCTCCTTAGTTTTCCTGAAACCCGACTCTTCTGCGATCTTTCTTTGGTTTGTTCTATCATATCCTATAGAAGTTCCTCCTCAAGTAATGACATCGACTCTAGGTTTGGTTCTGTGAGTTTCAACATATATCATTTGTACTTGTGGGTTCTGCTGGGGTCCTTGTCTTTCTTGAAGCTTAGCCGGTAGAACAGGGCATTCTTCCATGACATGCTTGAAAGAGTTACAATAACTACAGGTTGTGCAAGGATTCTGACAATCCCTTGCTATGTGTCCTGTATACGCACAGTTATAAAAAATTATTTGTCCTCGGCCTCAGCCCACACCTCATCCTCGTCCTCATCCTTTGTATCCACCATGAGGAGTGAAGTTTCCTCTCCCTGGAGAGTTGTACTGCAGAATGTTTCCTTCTTGCTATACTTCGCCTTGAATCTTGTATATGTCTCTCGACCTCTCATGCATGAGATTTTAAGCTCTACAATCTCGATCACCATGCCCTACTGGTTTACAGAATGTGCAGTACAAGTTTGTGGGTGTCTGAACATAATTCTACATGTAATAACACTCACTTGGGAAATTTCCATTTCTGCACACATCACACCAGGGTATGTTAACTTGATTCAAGGGGATCGACGCTCCTGAGGCCAAATACTCATGAAATAAGGGATAGTGTTCCTTATCATGACCTTTTGATCTACATATCACACACTAGACATCTTCCCTTTAATCTTTTCCCTTATCTCTCTTCATATCCTCGAATTGTAAAGACAAACTGATTAGCTGACTCAAGATCTGGCTCATGCCTACGCTCGATTCTCCCATAGGTGTTGATTCAAGCTTCATGGAGATTTCTAAATCTTCTTCTTGCGATGAAATATTTTGTATCTTCATAGGAAATTTGATGTGTGGTAACATCGCAACGATGAATGATTCTTTGTTCTATTCATCGGTGATACAAAAATTTAATCGGCCTGTTAGGGTCTTGAATCGTTGGTCGAACTCCCAAACAGGTTCTGCTACCTCTTGTTTGATCTCTATTAGCTCTGTAATACATTGTGACTTTGAATTAGGTTTCTTAACCTCTGCAATCAACGCATTCTTGATCTCATTTAGTGGCTTAGGCTACGCCAACCCTTGGACAAGTTTCATGTACCAACTCAGTGCGTGGTCCCTCAACATAGTGTTGAACTAGGTTCTCTTGATGGCTTCGTCGATGATACTTTTAATATTCCATACGACTTCACATAGAAACCAATGCTGATCTGGATCTTCATATCCATCTTCTCTAAATATAGGGAGCCTCATTTCATCTATCATAGAGATGACTAGGCTTCTAGTCTGAGTAGATGCTAAGCTACTAGTAACAGTGCTTTGAGGACTCTGGTGGTTCTAACTATTCTAACTGATAGGTACTATTGGTACAATAGGAAGATTAATGCTACTTACTTCAGTAGTCTGCACAGTTCCTGAGGTTTCTAGCTCACTTTGGTGAAGTTCTTCGGCTTCCCCTTCTTCTATTCTGGTGGGCTTTGAATGTTCTTCTTTGGTTATATATACCTCTTCTCCACTGTAGAAACCCTCTTCTTCGTAGTTTTTCTTAAACAAGTTCTCAAGGTGAACCCCTCAGAATAATTTCCCACTGCGCATATGTCCTACTTCTGTGTCACTGTCACTGTCCAATATCTTGAACATTATCCTTTTCAGGTCTGACCAATCTACTGTATCTTCAAGATGTGGTTTTCATGCAAGAGCATCTTGATTTTCATCTTCAGAAAGTGCAAACATTTTCCTTTGGGTCCTTTGAAAAAGTATCTCTCGACTTGGATATACGATTTTGTTCTGTCAATAGCAAATTCGGTGATATACCCTCCAATGGTACTATCAAACCAATGATCTACTGCTCTGGATACAACGCTATCAACTCTCTTGAACTTCTAGATCAGTGCCAGTGTCCAAACCACAAGAGGTCTAGATCTGATCTCGAACTAGGTATCAGCTAACCTAGCCAACCATTCAAAAAAATCCCCGTGGATTCCCCCAAAGAAGATATCGTGAATGTCAGTGAAGATGTATCTTTGTATCTAATCTTCAGTACTCAGTTTAGGGTTCTTTTTTTGGGCTTCAACAAAGTCCCTCTCTTGATCCTCTATCCACTTTTGAATCTCACTCTTTGATGGTAACCACCTTGACATTCCCTTAAAAATATCAATGTCCCGACAACAAAACCATTTGTTGGCACAGGGGCAGACCCGGGGTTCATTCCAAGAGCACACCAACAAGCCCTAGCTACTGGCCCTTTCGACAACACCTACAAAGTAGATGCAGTCTCACTCGAAGCAACTAAGAGGGGGGTTGCAGAACAGACATGTCTACAACTAGGGGAATTTTAATTGGAACTAATACAACAATAATGTAGCATTCATGTGTCGATCATCAGCTAGATATACTCTATGCAGCTATAGATCTGATCTAACACAATAATGAAAATGATAGCATAAAAATGATAGGAATCTAGGCATCAATCACACATAGAAGACAAAATGTATGTGGTTCACCCTCTCTCTAGGGCTATGTCCACATAACTGGGCTTATGCTATATTAAGATAAAGCTTATAGTTTTGATCTGTGCTCTAGCCAACAAATCCTCTCTCTTCTTATCTCCCCTTCCTGCGCACCCAGCTGCAGGATTTGATCTTCGCACCCAGCTGAAGATCTTACAATACTAGAAGGCTCTCACTCTCAACACTTCTCTCTCTCATCGTACAATAATCTCTCAATAAACCACAATCAATTTCAATACCCAATGTTACTACTCCCTCAACCTAGGTCCTCTCGACCTCTATTTATACATTACAGTTCCTCACTGACAACCTTAGGTCTAAACCTAGGTGTCAAAACCCTAATTACCCAAAACCTTAGGTGTCTAAAACCCTAGGTCAACTTGACCTGCATTTTTCGGGCTTCGCCAACCTATCTCTCCTTCCTCATCGTGCGGTGCTCCAAAGCATCCAATGGTGGCTTTCTCTGCTTGCTGAGTTGTCCACGATTCTTTTCTCTTGCTGATATGTCATCTCTGATCTCCTCATTCAATGACTTTCTTTTTCATACTTCGTTCCATTTGTTCTTCTCTTCGTCTTACTTCGACCTAGTGACTGTCACTATGTTTCCTGCGCAGTTCTCATTTTACCTTTTCTTCCTTGATCTTCGCTTCCTTCCATAACCAAGGGCCAACACCATGTTTAGTGGGAGATTATCCTAGGGAGAGTAAAGTGAGAGATGCAACTTAGTAACAAATCAAAATCAGGTGGGAAACAAATACATATTATGTAAGTTACCTCTCATGTGCAAATACAAGTAAGTCACTTTCTCCATTTCACGCCACTTGTTGCACACCATGGCCATCTATTTCAACAATTGATTCTCCTTGACAATGTTGAATATGTTGTTTATTATCACCTCTAAAATGTCAATAAAGTGGGTTTATCTCATTCTTTCCATGTCTATTTTCTAGACTCCATCATCATCATTGCCCTCTAGTGACCTTCACCATTGAAACTAAGTAGATTGAGTCACCTCCTCCTTCTTCTCCTCTAACCTTATCTATAATATGATTTATATCCTCCTTCTCCTCCTCTAACCTTATCTATCATATGCTTTACTATTATATGGTAGTTTCTATTGTCATACATGAAATGCACTATAGCCATACTATCAATGAATGTGAGAAATTTGGCATAAAATCATGATTCACAACTCATCAATGTAGGTGCGTACAACAAGAGAAATATGCATAATATATTTTTTTGATTTTAAAAAAATTACAAATAACACTTCAAGTAATAACATTAACAATGACCATTGTTTTCACTACCGTTCTCGTCTTAAGATGGAGGCGCACCTCCGTTATTCACATTTTTCAAAACAAACACGTCCTGATAACAGGAGGATCAAGTGGAATTGGCCTTGAAATTGCTAAGGAAGCTATTGCATAGGGATCCTACGTCACTTTGGTAGCAAGAAATCTCTCGAATATGCACAAGGCATTTGAAGAAATCCTCCATGAAGGACGTTATGATCAGGATAGGATCAATATCAAGGTAAACATGGGAATATTAAATCACATGCCCCTCATTAAGGGAAATTGGAAAAAATGAAGGAGCACAGAGAAATTCATTAAGGGAAAAGAGTTGAGCTAAATAAGCTTCAACAAATCAAGAAAATCAAGAAACAATCATATAGCTCACCAGAATAGCTGGCAGTGCATAGTCACATACTGTTCAGATATAATTAACACTCCCTCTTAAACTCAACAATTACAAACACCAGCACTGATAATTCCCAAGTGTTGTCTCTAAAAATCAAAACAGATTTTCCTAGTGGCTTTGTAAAAATATCTGCAAGCTGATTGCGTGAGCCACAAAATTGAAGTGCGATGTCACCATTGTTGACTAGCTCACGTATGAAGTGAAAACAAGTGTCAATATTCTTTCTTTTATTGTGAAACAAACGGTTCTTGGATAAAGCAATTGCTGAGGTGTTGTCACAGAAGATAGGAGTTGACTCCTTTTATATATGTGACATATCATTCAATATTCTTCTCATCCACACAACTTGACATGAAGTTGAGGTAGCAACAACATACTCTTCCTTTGCAGAAGATATTGATATAATGGGTTGTTTATTTGATGCCCACAAAATCAGGTTCCCCAAGTGAAAAACATGTCCTAAAGTGATTTTCCAGTCATCTAGGTTGCCTGCAAAATCACTGTATGTGTAGCTAGAGAGATAATTATCATTAGACTGAGTGTACCATAAGCCAAAATTGAGAGTTCTTGCAACATATCTCAAAATTCTTTTCGCCATCTTATAGTGATAATCTTTGGGGGATTCCATGAACCTGGAAATAAAACTAGATGCATACATAATATCAGGCCTAGTTGTTGTAAGATACAACAAACTGCCTACTAAACTTTTGTACAGGGTAGAATCCATTGTAGGGCCTTCATCTTGCTTGCTCAATTTTGTGCCTAGTGGTATAGGAGTTTTTGTTGGATTGCAGTCTTCCACGCAGAATATTTTGATGATGTCTACTGCATACTTTTGTGGACAAACTAAAATTCCCTTGGTTGATTGGTCAACCTCAATCCCCCAAAAACATTTCATTATGCCAAGATCTATCATCTCAAACTTATATTTCATGCCATGTTTAAAACTGGTTAACTCAAGATTTCCAGTATATATCATGTCATCAACATATAAACATACAATCAAAATTTTACCTTGTTGATCTGTTTTGGTGTATAGACTTGGATCATTTTGTCTTCTGCTGAAACCAATATTGATCAGGTAAGTGTCAATTCTACTGTACCAAGCTCTTGGAGATTGCTTTAATACATACACGGCTTTCTTCAACCGATACACTTTGGTTGGCCTTTCTTTGACTTCAAATCCAGGTGGTTGATCCACATAGACCTCTTCTTATAAGACACCATTCAGGAAAGCTGACTTGACATCCATATGGTATACTTGTAATTTTTGTTGAGCTGCTATGGCTAAGAGAGTCCTTACAATGTCCAACCTTGCTACTGGAGAAAAACTTTCACCATAATCAATAACTGGTTGTTGTGAGAATCCTTTGGCAACAAGTCTTGTAAACCTTCCCCTTTTCATTGAGTTTAGTTTTGTAAACCCACTTGACACCAATAGTTTTCTTGTGTCTCAGTAGATCAAAAAGATCCCATGTCTTGTTCTTCTCAATGGAGTCAATCTCTTGGTTCATGGATTGAACCCAATGTGGTTCTTTAGCTTCCTCTTTAAAAGATGTAGGTTGACATGACACTAATGCAAAGAGATTGTGCTCATCAATATCATCCAACTACTGATGGATTTCTCTCAAGCTTTGAGTTCTCTGATTTTGAAGTTTAGAGAATGAATTTATCCTTGAAGTAGAGTTGTCCTGAGGACTTTCAAGCTGTCCTCGTACCTGCAATCTTGGAAGGGCAGGCTGATGTGTTTATTGTCCTGAATTTTTTGTGTTTTCAGGAAGTGGTAGCAATGGATTTGACTATCCATAGGCCGATTTTTAGACTCACTCCAGAACTAATTTTCAAGAAATTTGACATCTCTGTTGAGAATTAGTTTCTTTGAAATTGGATTGTAGAGTCTGTAGGCTTTGGATGTCTCACCGTAGCCAACAAAAATGCATTTCTCACTTATATCGTCAAGTTTCTTCCTCAATTTGGAAGGGATGTGAGCGAATGTTATGCATCCAAATGTCCTTAGATGAGCAAAATTTATATTTGTACCACTCCATGCTTCTTGAGGGACCTTCATCTTGAGACTGATGGTTGGATATCTATTTAGGAGATAAACTGAGCATGCTACTACTTCATCCAAAAATAGATTTGATAGACATTTCTCTTTGAGAAGGCTTCTTGCCATGTTCATTATTGTCTGATTTTTCCTTTCAACAACTCCATTTTTCTGTGTTGTATACCTGGCTGTAGTTTGCATGATGATGCCTTGTGATTTGCAAAAAAATTGCAAATTATTTGGAGCTGTATTCTCCTCCTCCATATGACCTGAGAAATTTTACATATTTTCCACTTTGATTTTCAGCTTCAACTTTGAATTCTTTGAACTTTGCAAAGGTTTCAGACTTGTGTCTGAGAAAATAGATCCAAATTTTCCTGCTAAATTCATCGATAAGAATTAGAAAATAAATGCTACCATATATTGAATTTGTTTGCATTGGTCCAAATAGGTCAGTGTGAACCAAATCTAAGTGTTGTTTGGCTTGTGTGGAGGACTGTGGAAAACTAGTTCTCTTATGTTTTCCAAGAATGCAAGACTCACATGGGGGATTTTTCTCTTTGAAGACACGTAGACCTTTGACCATGGAGTGCTTCTGTAGAAGGCTTAGAATCTAAAAGGGTGGATGTCCAAATATTGTATGCCAAACCATAGTTTCATTGGGGGTGGATGCACTTTGTGCATATGATTGGATCAGATTTGCAATTCTGAGGGTGAGGGGAAAAATTCTATTCCTAGTCATGTGGATTTCAGAAATCAATTTTCTGCTGGGGTTTTTATCATATATCCTACATGATTCTCCTTTAAAAAGTATCTTATAGCCATGTTCAATTAGTTTTCCTACACTTAACAGATTATGTTTCATATCTAGAACATGATAGACATTGTTTATGTCTTTCTTTACATTTTGTTTAGTAAGAATAGGTATAGTTCCTTTTCCTTGAACTTTGACTAAGGAATCATTTCCAATTGTAATATTAGATGAAATTGAGGAATCAATGCATGAAAGTAAATCATTGTCACCTGTCATGTGATTGTTGCATCCATTGTCCAACAACCATAGATCTTTATGTTATTCTTCAGTCTTGTGGCATGAGAGAAACATACCATCTGAGGTTTCTCTTTCATGATTTGAGACATGTGCTCTGCCCGAGTTCTGATCTGCTTTCTTCTTCCGACATTCATATCCATAGTGCCCATACTTTTTGCAGTAATAGCATTGTATGTTTGATTTGTCATTTGATCTTCTCCCTCTGCCTCTGAGGCTGGAAATTCTGATTCTGGTTCTATTGTCTATGACCTTCACTTGAGTGATGGTTACTTGGAATTATCCCTCTTCCTTGGGGACCCATGCCTCTGACTCTCCATCCATTGAAGGAGAATTGATTCTTGAAGGCATTGAATATTGACTCATCTTCTAGATGTAGTTTAGTCTCATGTGTTAATAGAGAGCCCATTAATTCATCTGTTGAAAAATTTGACAGATCCTTGGATTCAAGGATCGTTGTAACAACCATTTCAAATTTATTTCATATACTTATGAGTAATTTCTCAACAATTCTTTGATCAAGGATGGCTTCACCATTCAATCTAATCTGGTTTACAATTCCCATGACTCTGGTCACAAACTGATCAATGTTTTCAGATTCTTTCATTTTTAAAGTCTCAAAGTGTGTCCTCAAGCTCTGCAGTTTGAATGTTTTGACCCTATCATTGCCTTGGTAAGATTATTTAAGGATGTCCCAGGCCTTTTTTGAAGTAACAACACTGTGAATTTTAAGAAAATCGAGTCATTCACTGAGTTTTGAATCCATAATTTTTCCTTATTCTCTCAGTTCCTCTGTGTTTCCTGAGCAGTTCTCTGTTGATTGGTCATGGCAGAAAGGTATGTTGGATATCGTTCCATGTAGAAAAGATCCATTGGATCCCAACACTCTTGTTCTTGTAATAAGGATCTCATTTTAAGAGACCAAAACTCATAGTTCTTTCTAAGAAGAATCGATGCTTGTGTTGGTCCTAAATTGCTAGAGGTGGCCATATTGTAAAAAGATGAAAAAACAATGTTAGAGATTTGCGTTCTTACCTATTTCCTGCATGTAAAACCAGGTTCACGAAATCCTCTATGTGACTTTGGGATGAAAATAACAGGGTATACAACGTCTTTAACATCGATCTGACTAGATTTGACTATTGGAGCGTGAGATCTACGGAGTCAGAGATCTGTTCTTTAGTGACTTTAGCCCCTAAAATGGTGGAATTGGGATTTCTGAGTTTACTCGAGGGACAAAAAAAATTTAAAGTTTAGCTTCTCATGTGACTGGGGGATGAAAACCAGGTGCTCTGAGTCTTTGGTCTTCGGGCGTTTCGATGCTGAAGGTATCAATTTCTCCGAATAGATGAATGGTCGAATAACGAAATTATTTCAAATATCTACGGTTCTCATTGATTTGAGATCAACGAACCACAATTACTTTGGGACTTCGAGCCTTTTGGTGATACTGCTGCAAATATCAAGGGTTCTTGTTTATTTGAGATCAATGATCCATAATTACTTTGAGACTTTGGGTGATATTCCTTTATTACATGCTATCAACTGTCCTCATTGATTTGACATCAACGGTCCACAATTACTTTGGGAGTTCGGGCTTTGAGCCTTTTCAATGCAGGGGTCTTACAATCCTACGAAGTGTTGTGTCTCCAAAGTGAGAGATCTACCTTCATGTGTCCTCTTGTTTTGGATGACTAAGATTCACTTCAGGAGTTCGGGCTTCGATATTTTTCTCCTGCTTGTTCACACAATCCTCCGAACTATCGTATTTCCAAAGTGAGAGATCTACTGCCATGTGGCCTCTTGATTTGGATGGCCAAGATTTACTTTGGAACTTCGGGCTTCAGGTGTTTAGAGGTTCACAACACCACAAACCCATGAATGTTAACCTTCTGGAGTGACATATCTGTCGACGCGTGTCCTCAACCTTTAATGGATCATATTTGCTTCAGGACTTTAGGTATATATCGCTCCACAAAACCTTCTGGAGTGATAAGTCTTCGAAGTGAGGGATCTATCACATCTTATCCTCATTGATGGATGGTCCATATGAACTCTGGGCTTCGGGCCTTTGGGAGTTTTGGCTTCTCACATCCGCCTTCCTTCCAAAGTGATTATCGATGGAGTGTTAGATCTCCTGCCACGTTTCCACTTCAATCAATGATATAGATATACTTGAGCTCTTTAGAGCTTCAAGAGTCCTTTACTCCTCTTCATCTTCTTGTTTCCTCCCGGAGTACAAGATTTCCTGATGCATGTCACTTTCTTGAAGATAAACAACCGCGAGTGATTGCAAAGACTTAAGTCACACACTATTTAATTTCCTTTTCGATCTTCACAAGGTGAAGATGCTTGTCTGTAGTGGGATGGTTATCCATCATTGATCTATTGATGTAGCAATATCAACGATCCTGAGCGATTACAGGCTAACAACTTGCTCAAATTTTAATTTCGTTCCTGATCCCCACGATGCGAGGATGCTTGTTCATAGAGGGATCGGTATCTGTCATTGATCTATTGATATATCAAGATCAATGATCCTAAGTGATTGCGGGCTCACAACTTGCACAAACTTTAATTTCCTCTCTGATCCCTGCAAATGTGAATATGCTCATTCGTAGTGGGATCGATATCCATTGTTGATCTATTGATCTAGCAAGATCTATGATCTTGAGCTATTGCGGGCTCACAACTTGCAGAAACTTTAATCTTCTCTCTGATCCCTGCAATGCCTACCCACCGTTGATCTCTCTCCAATGATATCTGATGGTAATGACTTATTCTTTTCTCGATCTGACGACTGATCTTTCTCTCGCTCAGATATTACAGTTGAAAAAAAAAATCTCCTTACATGCGAGCTCGTCAATTCTGAGCTTAATTAATGGCTCATATCTTTTCCCATGACCGATCTTATTACTTCTTTATCTTGGTCTTTGTTGCTTCTACAAACTTCCTCCTGAGGAAATAATTTCATGAATCTTTCACGAATTCTTTAAATCATCACAAATATTTAATTGTTTCGTCCTTCTACAACTCTTCTTCCTCGCGCTTGTTATCTCCAACGATATTTTGAGCATACTTCAGACTGCTGACTTCTCTCCAATCTCTGTGAAGAATCTTGCATCCCATGCTCTCATATGAGAGACAATGTAAGCTTTGTGTTACAAGGGAAAAACTCTCTATGGCCAAGGGTAAACCACAACAGACAGATATGACTGCAGAAATCATCTCAATTCCAACATGTGCTATATAAATTAATGTGCAATACGAGGAAGATGCCTACCTCGATCCAATCGTTTGATTTTGTTCCACTATTGAGCACTTTGACCCAAAGATTTACACCTACAAGAATTTCTCAACAAACAAGCGATGCAAGTATATAGTGACGATATATAAAATGAGTTAGCACATCAGATAACACAATCCATTAATAAACATTACAAACATTCCCATGGATAATAATCATATATTTGAAAGATATCGATAGGACATGAACAAAGTATTTCTATTAATAATTGATCAATAGAAGTATCAACATTACAGACTTCCATGTCAGCATGATTCGAAACCAAGAAACCAAGTTCCTTCCAACTAGGTCTCCACCACTTCAATCCTCCACCAAAGGCAAGCTCATAGCAAAGAGGTAATGAGGTCCTCTCGACAATAAGGAAAGATCTTGGGGGATGAACACTGTGTTCAGACTTGAGGGACAAAGGGATGCAGACTCAATATGAAGTAATTTCTCTAGAGTAACTTTTCTCTCAAAGTTGAATTCTTTCTCCTCTTTTTCCATAGCTTGAAATTGTTCTCTTATAGCCTCCAGAATGAAACTGAAGGGCTGATTCAGAACATTTCCAGTATATGGAAGGCCAAAGATCAGAGATCTTCTGTCGTGACATGGAAACCCAACCTCATTTTGTATTTTTTGGCACAAATATCGATATACGCGAGCTGTAGTGGAACAACAAGCGTATATGCATCTTGCAAAGCAGTTAGGGAGTGTATATGTGGAAAAATATATGTTTTTGGCTCTGGATTTGTCAAAAAGGGGTCGATAATTCTAGATAGGGAAATGGAAAAAGGCCCTCTCTGCAAGATAACAATGGTGAGGAAAATCTTGCTATAACACTCTGCTCTCTTCTTCTTATGATCGAGCTGCTCTCCAGGCACTGTGAAGAGGTTTAGATTCTAAGCTCTGATACCGGGACAAAATGAGAATCAAAGAATATAATACAGAGAAGACAAAATTGGAAAATAGGAATTAGCATAGCACAATTTATTAAGGGAAAAGAGCTGAGCTAAAAAAACTTCAACAATTCAATAAAATCAAGAAACAATCATACAACTGGCAGCGTATAGTCACATACTGTTGAGGTTACAGATATAATTAACAAATTTGACTTGAGTTATAATACATTTATCCCATAGAATGTTAGTACATATGTTACACACACACACACACACACACACACACATATATATATATATAGTAATAATTATTTGTTAATATCATTTTTAAATGCACTATGTATTATTATACATTTTGTTTACATTGAATTGTAGATTTAGAATTAACAAATGAAGAAAACATTTTTTATAATGGTTTTGTTTTTACCCTACTTAAATACTTGTAACCAGTTGTGAATGAATGAGTTCTATAATTCATTATTTTTATGATATGCATATTTCTAACAAAAGTGGTTGCTTGCACATTTTGCAGAATTAGGGGGGTATAAACATATATAATAATGCATATCCAAGAAATATAGGAAGGAGATGGAGCATATGACTGTTGGTAATGCATATACAAAATAAATGGACACAAGGGAAGAGGGGAGCAAGAAACATTAATAGAGATCGTGAGACATTAGAATAGAAGTACATAGCTACAAAGTAGACAATGAGAGGCTATCAAAATAAAAAAATCAAATAAATACTTAAGTGATGCAAATGAGAGGTTGATAAAAGAACAAAATAAAATAAATGCTCAAGTGATGCAAATCCTAAATCAGTTGCATATGCAAGAAAATAATGGATCAAACTCAAGACAGGAGGAATAGGGCACATATCATGAGAGAAGAGATAACTATAGTAGAGATGATTATTCAAGAAGTACTAGAAAAACTCATAGACATCACTCGCCTCCTTACTCAACAAGGGAATTTTATGCATTTGAAGATTCCATAAGTAGTCCAGAGGTGTCTCATGTTAGGCACTAAACAAGAAAACATGAATTGGATAATTTGCAAGGAGAGTTGAGGAAGCTTAAGCCACCATCCTTTGATGGTGAAAGAGAAAGGGAAGATGATGTTGAAGCATGGTTGTTTGGGATCATGAGGTATTTTCATTTGGATAAATACTCATCAAACCTAGAACCCATAATTTCTACTTACCATCTACATGGAAAAGATGTTTTGTAGTGGGATCAACTTAAGAAAGTTGAGCACATAAATGAGAGCAGGATCACTTGGAACCAATTCAACAAATATTTTCAGAAGGCGTACCTTTCAGATCACTTCTATGACAATAAAATGTAGATGTTCTTTGAACTTAGGCATGGAAGCATGACCATGGCAGAGTATGAAAACAAGTTCTTGGGATTGATAAAGTATGTGGGGTTTACAAAATTTGAGAAGGTGAAAACATAAAGTTTTTTTAGTGGAATCCCTTCATTTTATAAAATGAAGATTCAATATGATGACTCCATGAATTTAATTGAGACCATGAGGATGGATAAGTACCCGTATGAGAAAGGAAAGGGCAGAGAATCTTTGTATAAATCTTGGAAGGATAAGAAGAAAAAGTCTGATGATAGAAAGAAAGGGTTCAAACCTCCTTTCAACAGAAATAACCCAAATAAAAATAAACACGATCATTGTGCTAAGGATGAATCCAAGAGAGAATAATCATTGGGAAAAAGGGGGATACCACCAATCCAATGTTGGGGATGAAAAGAAGATTACATGTACAAGGATTGTCCTCACATAAAAGGGAAAGTGAAGACCATGCACGACATCCAAGAGGCTACAACAGTAGAAGATATGGGAAAAATATATGCACCCTTAGAAGATCAACAAACATAGTACGAATCCAATATGTTCGAGGTGGAAGGTAAGATCATTAATAATCATGTTTCTATTTTAATTGATTAGGAGCAATCCATTGTTAGATTGATCCTAAAATAAGGGATATATTACATTTGGAGAAATGTAAGATTGAAAATTCAAGTTTGGTTCAACTAGCCACTAGAATCAAAAGAAGGATCAATGAGATAGTTAAAGGTTTCCCCATAAGTATTAATAGAGTGAATACTAATGCTCATATAAATATTATACTATTGGGATCTTATCATATTCTAATTGGAATAGATTGGTTGCATAAGCATCATGTTTTCCTAGATTGTCATAACAAGATGTCCATTTACATGTCTTGATGAAGAAGGAAAACATAGCACTATGAAAGGAATTCCAAGACCCATTTCTATAAGGGAGATTTCATCCTTACAATTGAAGAGATCTTTCAAAAAAGGATGTCAATTGTATGCAACCCATGTGGAGGAGCCAGAAAAGGAAAAAGATCCAAGCCTTGAATATTTTTTGGTACTGCAAGAGTTTGAAGATGTATACCAAGAAATATGAGGGTTGCCACCAAAGAGGGGGATACATTTCTCTATTGATTTAGTACGAGGAGAGGCCTGGGTATCAAAAACACCTTACATAATGAGTACACATAATTAAAAGAATTACAAATGAAACTGGAAGAATTGTTGAAGAAAGGGTACATACGTCCAAGTGTTTCACCTTGGGGACGACCAATACTCTTTGTCAAAAAGAAGGATGGAACATTGGGGCTGTGTATTTAATTTAGACAGTTGAATAAATCCAGTGTGAAGAACAAATACCCTCTACCCATAATTGATTACCTCTTTGATCAACTAAGAGGGTAAGAGATATTTTCAAAGATAGACTTGAGATCAGGATACCATGAGGTAAGAATCAAGGAAGAAGACATGAATAAGACATCCTTTAGGACCAGGTATGAGAATTATGAATTTGTAGTGGTGTCAGTTGGACTAACCAATGCACCGATTGTCGTTATGTTCTTAATGAATGGCCTATTAAAAAATTATTTGGATAAGTTTGTCATAGTATTCTTGGATGACATACTTATCTGTTCTAAGTCAAAAGAAGAGCATGAACATCGCTTGAGTTTGGTATTGTAAATGCTAAAGAAACATTAGTTGTATGCCAATATTAGTAAGTGTTCATTTTACCAAGAACAAATCCATTACTTGGGAAAAATTATTTCAGAACAAGTTATAATAGTAGATCGAAAGAAGATTGAAGCCATTAGAAGATGACCAACACCCAGTAATGCTTCAAAAATCATATCTTTTATGGGGTTAACTAGTTACTAAAAAATATTTACAGTGGGGTTCTCTAAGATTTTTCGTCCCATCACTTCTTTCCAAAAGAAGAGAATTAGATTTGAATGGACAACTGAGTGTGAAGATAACTTTAATTGGTTGAAAGAATTACTTAGTAGTGCACCTATTTTAAATATTGTTGACCCAAATGGAAGTTTTGTGGTATGTACAGATGCATGCAAGGAAGGATTTGGTGGAGTTATCACTCAAAATGGACATATAATTGGTTATGATTCCAGAAAACTTAAAGAACATGAAAGGAACTATTCTACACATGACTTGGAGCTTGCTACCATTGTTCATGCATTGAAGATGTGGAGGAATTATCTCATGGGAAAGAGATTTGAATTAAGAAGAGACCATAGTGGTATGAAATATCTTTTTGAAACCAACTTTGAATGCCACACAAACCAGATCACTGGAATTTTTAAGTGAACACGATTTTGACATCAAGCATATTAAAGGAAAATAAAATAAGGTTGTTGATGCACTTAGTAGAAAAGTACATCTCGTGCATGATACAACCATTATTATGCATTAATCGTATTTAAAGAGAAGAATTTTAGATGTTGTTGTTACATATCAAGATTACCTACACGTAAAAGAAATCTTACAACAAAAAATTAAAGAACATGAGATGAAGGAAGATAGATTACTTATGCATAAAAATAGAATTTATGTTCCTAGTTTCGAAAAACTTAGGGATTTGGTATTAAAATAAATGCATAATGTTTCGTATGTCGGACATCCCGGTTACCAACGATTGTTGTAGTAAAAATCCAATTCTTTTGGTCAGGAATGAAGAAAGATGGTGTTGATTATATTGTGAGATGTATGAAATGTCAGAGAGTGAAGGTTTGGTGTCAAAGAACTTGGTAAGGAAGTGTGTGATGCAACGTCCACCATTAAATAAACAAAATCTTTAGACAATTTATAGAAAATAAAACTACATAAAATAAACGAAATCTTTAGAAAATTTATAGAAAATAAAACTACATAAAATGCTTAGCCTAAAATGTGCACCTTTGGACATCATTGTCTTTGTTTTTAATTATTTGTACGCGAAACATTAAAATTTAGTGTTTGATTATGATCACTTTACATATATTTTTACTCTAAATTTATTGAGCATGCAAAGTGATTGGAAAGAAATTGAAATGTAAATTTGACTTGAGTTTTATATATATATATATTATATATATTATATATATATATATATATATATATATATATATATATATATATATATATATGCACTATGTGTTATTATACATTTTCTTTATATTGAATTGTAGATTTAGAATTAACAAATGAAGAAAACTTTTTTTATAATGGTTTTCTTTTTATCCTGCTTAAATATTTGTAACGAGTTGTGAATGAATGAGTTCTATAATTCATTATTTTTATGATATGCATATTTCTAACAAAAGTGGTTGCTTGCACATTTTGCAGAATTATGGGGTATAAACATATATAAGAATGCATATTCAAGAAATGGAGGAAGGAGAGGGAGTATATCAATGTTGGTAATGCAGAGACAAAATCAAATGGACACAAGGGAAGAGGGGAGTAAGAAACATTAATAAATACCATGAGAAGCATGAGAATAGAAGTGAAAAGTTTCAAAGAATACAAAGAGGCTAATAAGAGAACAAAATCAAATAAATTCTCAAGTGATGCATTTGAATATTCCATAAGTAGTCAGAGGTGTCTCATGTTAGGCACCAAAGAGGAAGACATGAATTGGATAGTTTGCAAGGAGAGTTGAGGAAGCTTAAGCCACCATCCTTTGATGGTGAAAGAGAAAGGGAAGATGATGTTGAAGCATGGTTTATTAGACTCATTAGGTATTTTTGATTGGATAACTACTCATCAAACCTAGAAGCCAAAATTTCCACTTACCATCTACATGGAAAAGATGTTATGTGGTGTGATCAAATTAAACAAGTTGAGCATGGAGGACCAGATCCCGTCACTGAGAGGGTGGGGTGGGGGGGGGTGGGGGGTGAATCAGTAACGGAATAATTTTATCAATTTTTCTTTTGTTAATGAAATCAATATTTTAACATAATATTTTATTGAGGAACCCAATTGGGCAAACCACAAACACTTTTCTATTAACTGCAAAATTTTGTTTTACAAGTTACATAGAAGGAAGATGTTCTTCGTCTTAGATCAACACCCACTGATCAGAATGCACCCACACCCTTGTTCACCAACACCCACTGGTAGGAGGCTACAACCCCCAATTTAGTCAACTAAAACTCACAAGGAATCACCTACTCCCCTACAGGCTCTAACCTACCCTTGCACCTCCCAACCACCCTTAATTTATGAATCTGGGAAACTTTTTTTTCATTTCCTAACTGATCCTATTTCTGCTTCTTGTTGGCATGTTTACAACAAGAGTGTGTTTGTCATTGATGGAAAGAACAAAAGGTGGAGAAGAAGGTGAGAAAGCTCAGGAGGAAGAACAACAGTGGCCGTTGGATCACCAATCCCGAATACCCAACAACCGTTGGATCATTCTAAGTGGAAGGACAAGATATGCTAGAAGAGAAGCACCATAGATAGATCGATCCATCAATATAATAACATGATCGACGAACAACATTTTGTTCAGGTCAAAATTTGCAAGGAGGTACTGTTAGGGGAATCTCACTTCGGAATAATTGGCAACTTGAAGGTCGAATTACCTGAAGATCGAAATCCAAAATGAATAAGGACCACCAGATCTGGAGAAAATTCAATGACCATTAGATCAACATCCAGTGAGAAGAGGAAGCATAGAGGGGAAGTATATATGTGATCCATTGGATCAGAGTGTCAAGGATCAACAACCTTTGGATCCAGAGATAAATGCACGAAGGTTAAGCCTTTGGATGAGCGTAGGAGAGCAGACTTGTCAAAGTCCCGAAGTCTCGGAATAAGCATGGACCATCCATCGTCAAGCCTGATAGGTGGCACATGATCCATAACTTCAGAGCGAATCACTTCAGGAGTTTATGGTTGGAAAGGAAACAAAAAATTTTGAAGTCCCAAAGGATGAAGGTCCAAAGTCGCTCTCAGCTGTCGATCTAAGATACATTTTGGGAGTTAGGACAACTGTTAGATCCTATTGGCCCTTGACCAAGTTTTGAGGATCCTTGGTCACATTTGAACTACTTTTGGGACTTTGACAGACTATCGAAGGTGGAACGCAATTCGAAGTGGAGATCACGGGATCTCGACTCCTTTTTAGGGATTTTTGGGTTTTGGGATTATGTAATGGGAATAGGGATGTCGGCCTATGGGTTTACCTATGTTTAGGCCCATTTTGTAATGTATAAATAAGTATCTAGGTGATGTAAGAAGAGGATGGTGTGCTAAGTGATAAGTGTTAATTGCTAAGTGCAAGTGGTAACTTTAATTGCTTTGTGCATACTGTGTGAGGCTTGCAGAGCTAAGTGCAAGTGATTGTAAGAGACTGTGGAAATATTTTTGCTATAACTCAAGGAAGGAGGATCTAGCGAGGTGCACAGATATCATGTCCTCTATGGAGTAAGATATCAATGCTTTGTGCATGTAGCTGATTGATCGAAGATAATAAAAGAGAAGAAGAGTTGGTGGACATAGCCCCAGGGTGGGGGTGAACCACGCATATCTTGTGTTGTGAATGCTTTGTGCTTTTTGGTTGTTCTATTGTCTATGTGATTGTATGATTAGTGCATTGATGTATTCTTAGAAGGATCTAATATGATAGCTTAGTGCCGAATAATGTGAATGAATGCTAATCTGATCTATGTTGGTATGCTTAGTGCTTGAGACTATTGAATCTATGTGAATACTGCACATATCTTCTATTAGGGTTTAGCTGCTTTGTAAAGTAAGACTGGATATTGATGAATCATAATTGCTAAGTGATTTGGTAAGGTGTTGCAATCACAGATCTATGTCCCAGCTAAGGTTGCAGACACAGGAGTCCTGCAACCACCCTTGCCTCTACCTCGGGTGAGACTTCATATGCTTCGTAGGTTTTGTCGAAAGGGCTGATAGCTATGATTTTGTTGGTGCATTTTTGTAGCATTGAACCTCGGGTCTTCCCTTGTGCTAACAAATGGTTCCATGGTCGGGACTTGAAACTGTGATTGCTGGGAACTGAGGAAGAAGAATATCTATGCGAAGATCTGACCTGAAATTGTGAAAGTTATGTGCATAGATCTATCTCCCTAGTGCGCAATACTCTACTTGGATTGTGAAGATCTATGCTAAGAAGAGAAGTCCGATCTAAAGAAAAGAGGTAAGGTCTGAAAGATTTGTGCTCTGGTAAAGGTGAGAATATTGAAAAGATTTAGATATGGAAGCTTTGTGCTCTGCTGAAAGTAGAATTAGTGGAAATTTTGGTTTCAAGAGTATGGATATAGGTATGCTTGACAAATGTTATAATAGTCTAAAAACTAGGGCACAAATAGAAGAGAAAAGGTTTGATATAAGTAGATCTGATAGAAATAATGAAAGATATGTTATTCCTATGCATATAAAGAATGTTTGGTCCAACAAATGGATGGAGGATCCTAGAAAGAATTTTTTGCAGGCTAGCTACCATGGTCCTAGTGTGTAGTACAATAAGGGATGGGGATCATTTAAAATAAAGAGAGGATTGACTACTTGTTATAGTTGCAAAAGACCGAGACATGTTGCTAAGGAATTCCCTGATAGAAGACCCAATTTTATTTGTTGTAAAGATATGGATCATGTAGTTTTGGATTTCCCTAGAATGATTTCTAAGGTTGAAATAATGAATATGAGACAAAGAAAACCCTAAGGAAGGTAATGAAACTAAGACCAGGGAAGAACCCAAGAAAGAATCAGAAAATGTACTATTGCAAATGAAAGAAACCCTGAATGAACATAGAAACATCAACTTGCCAGAAATCTTCAAAGAAAAAGAATGCATAGAAACAAGAATAGGAGACTTCGTCATTGACTACGTTCTGGATGAAGAAACACATGTGAATATCATGACATAAAGAAACTAAATTTTTTTAGGGAAGACTGCTATGATTCCTTCACTGGGAGGAATAGGATTGTTTAGAGGAAAGATGATAACCCTGTGTGGAAGACTTACCTAGATATCTATGAGTTCTCATGGAACTTCGACAAAGGAAGATTTTGAGGTTGTTAAATTTATTGAGAACAATGCTACATTTACTATGTTACTAGGAAAAACCTGAATCAAGAAGGATTAGACTCGAAGGAAGGAAGAAGAAGACCTAGAAAAAAAAAAGCAAGACCTAAGAAACCTCATGACCAAAAGAATCGTGCACTTATTGAAAGAACAAGAATATCAGCCAAAACTACCAAGGGCTAGACATCGGGATGTCAAAATTGAAAGAACATAGGAGGACTTGAGATACCTGTCTATACAGAAGAGTAGAGAACCTACACCAGATATAGAAGAAGTGTTGCCCTTGAAACCTGGTAAAGACCATCAACAACATGAAGTTACTATTCCAAGAGAAGATAAGAATCAGAATGGAAAGAGGAATACCAAGACAAAGATCACCCGGAAGAAGTATAGAAAGCTCAGTAAGAAGAAAGCAAAGATAGAAAAATTACAAACGACAGCATAAATAATTGCGCAGAAGGAAGGGTTCCAAAATTTGAACTTCACTGGGATATCATTACAACACAGCATGGCACTTCGCCATGGTGAATTAATATGACCGTTGGAGGCATTATAACCATTATCCCAAATGGTTAGAACAATAGTTATGTCCAGAGAGATCGCCATCAAACCATTGGGACCACTCTGTAATAGGCATAACTATATTAATGAAGGCTTCTCGCCCGTTGGAAATATCCGTTACCTAATTGTCTATTTAGTCTGTCGCACCTCGCACTGAGAATTTTTTTTCCATCCATGATTATCTAAGCTCACAGATCAGTTGATTTCATGTAGTGATCATCGATCTATCACCATCCGTACCATTGCATCGAGTAGTTTCTCTTCAACCCGATATATTCAACCAAGAGCATATATGTACGAAGAACTTAGCAAAGTCGAAGAATCTATGAAGGAGATACTCGTTGACCTCATGATTGAAAGAGTAATGTTTGTGGGTGTACAAGCTTCATCGACGAGAGGAGTGCAAGACTCCCCATCGACTGCTTGCGGATCTAGACCATCCGGAGCTGCGACTGAGAAAATAACCAAGCATAGAGATGACTTGGAGAATGAAAAGTTATTACCATCCATCCTACTTGATTATATCCCACCCCTAGCCATTGTAGTGAGTCACTACAGTGTCCCAAGGGACTTCAACTACACCGTCATCACTACGTATCTCCCAAAGGGGATACGCATAGTCAGACCACATCTAGAGAGGATTTCAACCTTGAATATTAGTGACTATAACTTGGGAGATAGTAAGAGCTATGAAATGCTCTCACCTCACAAATATCTGACCAAGACGAAGGGAAAGAATACAAAAATCATCCTTCAACTGTGGACCATGAACCTTGCATAGTCCACACTTTTGAATGTAATGAAAATTCCACATTTTGGAAGGCACCAAGACGTTAATGCCTGAGTTAAGCTCCTTCTCTCATGCTTCCACAATGGCTATTTGTGGTTGGACAAATGAATCACTGTTGATCCGATGTTGATCCATAGGATCACTGGACTGAGCATGCAAGGACCAGACCCACAAGACTTATACCCATTAAAATTTGTAGACCACGCCTTGGCACAGATGATTAAAGAAACATACGACGCTGTTGAGAAGGGGACGCGAGGCTACAAGTTAGCCTCCATCCAGAATGACATAGTGCGCCTAACATGCCAATTAATTGTAGGAAATCTAGTAATAAAGAACAGACCCACACAGGTCACAGGGTTTGTCATTGACCTCGCTGGGAAATGTGTAGAAGGCCTACAAATGAACTGGGTGAAGTACCTAGTTAACCAGCTTGAACTAGATTTCCATGAAGCTCAGGATCAGGGCTATGAGTTTCAATTCAACTGGCTCCTGATCCTCATCATGTTTATTTCTTGGGAGATGTCGGAAGGTGTGACCTTCCCTGACATTGATCGATTCGATCCACTCACTGTGAAGTTCACCATGCTTTGGTGTTCGAGTAATATGGGAAAGCAGTGGAAATCAAATGCAGTATTTCGTATCTATTACCTGAATCTTAGGAGGGATATTAAGTCCTTCCCTCGTATGACACTGAACACCCTAGACAGGTTTAGGCCTCTTATGAAGTTCCATGAAGATAGGCATTCTATTTATATCACTGCACGTGCCGATGAAAGAAAAGAATAAATTCAGTACTACTACAAGATCACTACAGAGGACTTGGAAGAAATCATTAAAGATTGGCCTGCAAAACTCCTTATCCCTACTGACTCCATAGAGCTGTCTGACCCGAACCTCATTGGAAATTCGGTGGTTACTCACGAAGAGTATGATGCCCCAAGTAGCAATAGGAATAAAAAGAAGCAAGATGTACATGACGTACAAAACACATCAGAAGAGACTAAATCCAAGTCACCTAGTGGAGGAGGGGATGATGAAGTGAACAAAGAGGAAAAAGAACAAGAAGAAGATAAGAAAGGAAAAGTAACACTTCCACAGAACCTCCCTGATGACACTAATCCATCTAAGAAAAGGAAGGTTTCCCCCACAAAAGATTCATCGCGGAAGAAGTCCAAATCCAATAAGCCAAAGATGCAGAATGTACTCATGGTCGATGACTTCGACTTCTTTATTTCAATTGTAGGAGGTTCCTTAGAAGAGATTTTGCAAAGAAATGAAGAAAAACAAGAAGCCATGTACGATATATTTGAAGCAAAACTAAGAGGTGTACAACAAGCTATTTATTCGAGCCGCATAGTGTCCACTATGCCCCTGCCCTCAGAAGAACCAGAGTTGGGAGATGAGCCTTCCTAACTCCGCAGACTAGCTGATGTAACCGAATCTCGCCTTCATCGAGCACAAGTTGAGAAAGAATAGGTCAAAATGACCCTACAACAAGTACAATAGGAAGTTATAGAGCAATGCCAGATTGCGCAATAAGAGAGGGACACCCTTTATGTGAAGTTCGAAGAAGAGAGAGCACAGATTCAACAGGAGAAAGAAAAGATACTCGTGGAAAAAGTTAGAGTAAAATAAGCAGTCAACATAACACTTCACTTTGTGACAGGCTTGGAGTAGAAGGAGGAAGAACTAGTATAACACCAAGTAGCATAGCTCCTAGAAGCCATCCAACAACTTCAACAAAGAATCACATATCTAGAGCTAGGAACAGTGCCCAATACTCCACAGGATGTGCTGGATCAACGAGAAGCAACTGAACGAAGCACAGTTGAAAGAATCAAGACCCTTGCCATGTAATGCAAAAAACTAAGTGATCACAGTGCCTAGAATTATGAGCGACTCATTGAGGATCCTGAATTGAAGGCACTAGAGTCACAACTCTAGGAGGTGAAGCAACAAGAAGAGACAGTACAGGCGTAGTTCAATCCTCTGTCAATCATTGAGAGGATGAAGCAATCCTAAGAAAAGCGCATTGCTCAATAGAAAGTCCACACCATTCAGAGAAGATTCATGGAAGTGACTTAGAGGCTTCAACCAATACAGGACAAGGCATGCCAACTGTTCGCAAAGATCAAAGGCAGAGGAGAAGAACTGGAGCAAGTCATCACTGCAGATGAACAATGCTTAGAGGTCCTATCAACGAAGCACTAATCCAAGAGTTTGTTGAGCAAGAGGATGTGGCAAAACAACAGGTTGAAGCAGCTCGAGCCAAGCTCAAGGCTTTTGAGGTAGAATTACCTAGATCAGAGTGACTCAGGATGAGTCACAGGTGAGTGTTGGGGGCCTGTTGACCCTTGACCAAGTTTTGAGGATCCTTGGTCACATTTGACCTACTTTTGGGACTTCAACAAATTTTCGAATGCAGAGCACAAGTCAAAGTAGAGATCGCAGGATCTCAACCCCTTTTTAGGGATTTTTGGGTTTTGGGCTTATGAAAGAGAATAGGGATGTCATCCCATGGGTTTACCCATGTTTAGGCCCATTTTGTAATGTATAAATTAGTATCAAGGAAATTTAAGAAGAGGCCAGTGTGCTAAGTGATAAATTTTAATTGCTAAGTGAAAGTGGTAACTGTAATTTCTTTGTGCATAATGTGTGAGGCTTGCAGAGCTACATGCAAGTGATTGTAAGAGACTGTGGAAAGATTTGTTCTATAACTCAAGGAAGGAGGATCTAGCGAGGTGTGAAGATCTCTTGTCCTCTACAAAGTAATATATCAAGGCTCTCTGCATGTAGCTAATTGACCGAATATAATAAAAGAGAAGAAGAGTTGGTGGACATAGCCCTAGGGTGGGGGGTGAACCATGTATATCCTATGTTGTGAATGATTTGTGCTTTTTGGTTGTTCTATTGTCTATGTGATTGGATGCTTAGTGAACTGATGTATGCTTAGAAGGATCTAATATGATAGCTTAGTGCCAAATAATGTGAATGAATGCTATATCTGATCTATGTTGGTATGCTTAGTGCTTGAGACTATTGAATCTATGTGAATACTGAACATATCTTCTATTAGGGTTTAGTTGCGTTGTAAACTAAGACTGGATATTGATGAATCAAAATTGCTAAGTGATTTGGTAAGGTGTTGCAATCACAGATCTATGTCCCAACTAAGGTTGCACACACATGAGTCCTACAACCACCCCTACCTCTACCTCGGGTGAGACTTCATCTGCTTCACAGGTGTTACCGAAAGGGCTGATAGCTAGAGTTTTGTTGGTGCACTATTGTAGCTTTGAACCCTGAGTTTGCCTTTGTGCCAACAGATCCAGGAGAAGCATATGTGTCACATGAGGAGATCCATGTCAGCAAGACTATGCCAGCAAGGAAACATGGTGCAATCAGATAATGACAAGTGTCAAGTTGAATCCCCGTTTCAGGTACGTGAAAATCATGAATTTGAGTGACACGCGACAATTACTCAGGTCATGCCACATCATCAAGTGATGTAAGAAAGTTACGTCACTGTGGGAGTTTTACTTTGGGAGTTTTACCACCAGTGATTAGACTAAAGTCTCGAAGTCCCGAAGGCCAAAGACCCAAAGAAGACCCTAGTCATTGATTGCTAGGAAGGGTACGTGTCAAAGGATTACATATTCGAGTAGAAATACTCCAGGAAAACTTGAAGGAGAAAGGTTTGAAATCACCAAATCTTGAACAATGGAAGCAACTCGGAGCCATTAATCTACGAGAGGATAGGTGTCACTAGATTGCAATCTCTGGGTAAAACACTCGGAGGAAAGCTGAGTGAGGAGAAACTAAAATCTAAGAAAGCTGAAGTGCGAAGTCCTGGAGTGGAGGAGAGTCGTTGGATTAAAGAAGACATATGTCAGCAGATCTTCCATTTTAGAAGATATCTAGTCAGAAGAAATGAGAAGTTGAGATTTGAAATCTCTGGAGTTCGAAGACCAGAAGGAGATCTTGACTGTTAATCCAAGAGGGACATGTGTCAGTGGATTTTCAACTCCATAAGATTGACATATGAAACAAATTAGGGTTTAAGCTCAGATCACGAAATCAATCACAACCGTTGATCCTTAGAACTTGAAAGGACAGATTTGAATTATTAGTTCAGAAGCATCGTTAAGATCATGAGATTGACGGTCCCATCACATTGTAGGGATTGAAGGTGCATGAATGTTAATGATTTGAGGACGGGACAAAATCGAAACCATGGTTTTGGAGAAAGGACATGTGGAGGCTCGAGGTAAATTGCAGGGCGAAACATAGTGTTTTTTAAACCACCTTTGGACGTGTCCGCAATCACGTGGTTACATGAGTTCATCGCCCAAGGTCATATTGAGAATGGAGCTAATGATCTCTATGTGTTATTTCAAAGTTTGGGAGTTCAAAATTCCAGAAAGTCAGGGTTGTCTCACATCCAAATACCCAAAACGCGAAGTCTTGAAGTGCTTGGCCCCAGGTCACAGCCAACAGTCACGTGGAGAGAGAAAATAAAGGAAGTAGCTAGCGTCGCTAACCTCCACTTCGGATATCAGGAGTTGGGAGAATAAAAATGTCTCATACCAAGATTCCCTAAGTTGCGAGTCATGAAGCGCCTGTTGGTTAAGCATATGGTCACCATTGATGGTCACGTGAAGGAAGGGGTTAGAAGCCAAAGAAGCCAAAAGTGACTGGTTTTAATTGACAGAGAAGACAAAGAGTTGCGACTACCAGGGAAGCCAAAGAATCTTTGGATAATGGCCACTGATGATGAACATATTCAAGATAACCACTAGAGAAGACGAAGAGTTCAAATGATGACTAGGCAGAGGAATCGGTGTGAGAAAGACATGCAAAACATAGAAGATAGTGAGTTTTTTTGAAAGTGATGCATGTGGGTAGGATGAGACAGAGTGCATAATCGGAAAGGGAGATCCGTGGTGTGGTGAAGAGAATGCAGAGGAAAAATAGAGCATAAAAGGAATAAGAGAAGTTGAATAGGAAGTGGTTTTTAGCACAGAAGGAAGTAGAGTAGAGCATAGAAGTAGAATGATGCAGAAGTGGAACAAAGCATAGAAGTTGAAGAAGGCAGAGGAGACATGGAGCTGTAATAGACCATACCAGAGACAGAGCAATTAAGTAAAGTTTTGTAATATTTAATCAGGGTGGTAGGTTGGTGCTAGTGAGGATTATAGTCCTCTAGATTCTAGTTGGTGCTAGAAGATATTCTTAGAATTGGTACTTCCATCTAGTGGGTGCTAGAGAAAACTAAGAGTTGGTGCTTCCATCTAGTTGGTGCTAGAGAATTCTGAGAGTTGGTGCTCTCTGCAAGTTGTAGCTTGCTATCAAAGGTTGTAGCCTCATATTTGAGTTGGAGCTCAAAGACTATGATGTGCATGCAATTTGGAGCTTGATTGACATCCTAAGAAGAAGAGGTTTTCATCCTTATGGGTTTCCTCATGAAAATCAATGTCCCTGTGTATTCTGTGTGATTGATAAAATATTATATATCTATGCATGTTAAGTTATCAACAACACATTAAATAATAATCTAGAAAGAATTAGAAAATAATAGGAAAAGTTTCAATCTTAGATACATAATTGATTTATCCCCCCCCATCTGATTTATATTTCCAACAAACGGTATTAGAGCCGGTGCCTTTGATCAAAGGTAGGTCCATAATCTTGAAGATGACTAGTCATGATGGAAGTTCAACTAATAGACCCCCTCTATTTGATTGAACAAATGTTTCCTTCTGGAAAATAAGAATGAGAACACATTTAATGTCTTTGGGTGTTGATGTTTGGGATGTCGTTGAAACGAGATATGTGAAGTCTGTAGTCTTGGCCTCAAAAGATGATAAGGTGGAGTTTAGATTTAATGAAAAATAAATGAATGCCATCCTTAGTGGACTTTCTGAAGCTGAGTTTGTCAAAGTCATGCATTGTGATTCAACAAAATTTATGTGGGGCAAGTCGATAAGTACTTATGAAGGTAATAGAAAGGTGAAAGACGCAAAACTTCAGACTCACAGACTGAAATTTGAACAGTTAAAGATGGATGAAGATGAAACTATCAGTAAGTACTTCTTACGTATAGAAGAATTTGTCAACACTATGAAATGCCTAGGTGAAATGATAGATGAATATTTTCTAGTCCAAAAAATATTAAGATCTCTTTTTGATAGATTTAACTCAAAGGTATCTGCTCTAGAGGAAATAACTGATCTCAAAAAGTTGACACTAGATCAACTTCTTGGAACCCTAACTGCTTATGAAATCTGAATCACCGAAGGTAAATCCACTACAAGAGAGGCATCTTTTAGAGTAGAGAAAAACACAAACTCCAATATAGATGAGATTGAAGAAAATTTTGTGAGAAGACCAAAGAAAGGATCAGGAAAATACAAGGTAAAATGACCTTCAATTGTTTCAACTGTGGTAAGATAGGTCATTTTGCATCTAAGTGTCCTCAGAAAAGAAAGGATCAGACATATGATGATGAAGAGAAGAAAAAACACAAGAAGGTCTATAAAGAGAATAATTTTAAGAAGAAAATCCTTTGTGTAAAAAATGATGATGATCCCGCAGATGATGAAAACAATGACTCTTATATTGAAGATAAAATAAATGATATCATGCTAATAGCTTTAGAATATCTAAACACTGAATATATAGGAAGTGATTTCACTGATTGTGAAGCAGTAGAATATCTTAAAGGAGAACTTGTCAGTGCCATGAAAGAGATTGATAGAATCAGAGAAAAGAAAAGAAAACAAAAACAATTACTGCTCAGGTATGAGAAGACATGCAATGAACCATCTGAAGAAATTGCTCTGTTGAAGGTTAAGTTGAAAGAAGCTAAGAATATTGAAGACATCCTCAAACAACAATTGAAGGAAGTTGACACAAAAGGTAACAAATTGGAAGCTGAAGTAGTGACTGTGAGAAAAGATCTAGATAAATTTCAAGCCTTATATCATTAGAATCTGATAAGTATTAAAGCCTAAAAAGGATTAGCCTCCATTCTGAATCAACAAAGGAATTCAAAGTTGAAAACTAGTTTGGGTTATGAAGAGGTTTCATGTAGTGGTCAACCAGGCAACAAAGAATCCATCAAGTTTTTCAAATCTACAACCATTGACAACAACAAACCTACAAAAACAAAGGAAGAGAATCAACCCCCAAGGAGGAGTGAAGGAAAAGCTACCAGAACTGAATCTATAGAAAAAAGAAATAATACACCCTTTGCTCATGGAAATCATCATCATGGAAGAAATCGACCTGCTCAAATAAGACAACCATTTTCCAGGTACAAAGATTTTTTCTATGGATATTGTTTTTACTGCTCTAACTTTGGCGACAAAGCTGTAAACTGTTCTTTAAGATTTAGACATGAGAAATCAAGACAACCAAGGAATAAATATCTTTCACAACAAAGAATGAGGCATCCAAGTAACAAACAACCACAGACTGCAAATCATGTGATGGTTGGGAAAAGGATGCAGATTACACATAATAATCATTATGATCCTTTATTTAATGAACCAAAATGTTACATCTGCCATAATTATGGACATAAAGCTGCAGAATGTTGCTTAAAAAACTATAATACATATTCAAATCATAGAGGTGAAAACATCCAGGTTTGGAAGAAGAATGAAGATAAAAAGTGTGGATTAGTGTTGTGAGCTCAAAGACAAAAAGACACCTAGTATATTGACAATGGATGCTCCAGTTATATGACAGGTGACAAAATTAAGTTCCCATTACTCAAAGAAAATAAATCAAGGAGTGTAACCTTTGGAAATGATGCTCCAAGAGAGATCAGAGGTAAAGGTCTAGTAAGCTGAAGTAATGGAAGAAGCAAATCTCAAGATGTATTATTTGTTGATGGTTTAAAGCATAATCTTCTTAGTGTCAGTCAGATATGTGACAAAGGATGTGAAGTCACTTTCACTGCCAAGAATTGTAAAATAAAGACAGTAAACACAGGAGAGTTGATTGCAAAAGGGGTTAGAACTGAAAACAATGTATATGTTTTGAAGGAAGACAAGGAGAAATGTCATTTAAGCAAATTTGATGAAAATTGGTTATGGCATAGAAGGCTTGGACACCTGAATTTTGATCATATTTTCAAATTGAATAATTAAGGCGATGTGAAAGACCTTCCAATAATATCTAAGCCTAATAACTCTATATGTGAATCCTGTTAAATGGGGAAGCTGACTCACGCTCAATTCAAATCAAAGAGCTTCACATCTTCAGAGAAATCACTTCAAATTGTTCATATGGATCTGTGTGGATCATCGCGAAAGGAAGGAACTGTAGGAGAATGTTACTTTATGCTAGTCATTGATGGCTTCTCCAAACTTATGTGGGTTTCCTTTCTAAGAGAAAAATATGATGTGTTTGAGAAGTTCAAAAAGTTTAAGGCGTTAGTTGAGAATCATATAGGAAGGAAGTTAAAGGCAATTCGCTCAGACATGGGAGGAGAATTTTTGTCAAGAGATTTCAAAGAATTATGTGACATACATGGAATTAAAAGAGAACATACTATTCCAAGTACTTCTCACCAAAATGGAGTTGTAGAACAGAAAAATAGATCAGTTCAAAAGATGGCAAGGGCTATGATGAGTGAAAGGGACATTTCAAAAACCTTCTAGGTGGAGGTCGTTCATATGGCCATTGATATTCTAAACAAAGCGCATCTAAGGCCGAACAGTGATAAAACTAAATATGAGTTCTGGTTTGGTCAACCTGCATCAATCAAGCACTTCAAGGTATTTGGAAGTAAATGCTACACGAAGAATAATGATGATCATCTGGGAAAATTTGATAGTAGATATGATGAAGGTATCTTCTTAGGATATGCAATGAACAGTAAAGGATACATATTCTTTAACAAAAGAATGCATAAATTAGTAGATTGTATTGATGTTTGAATTGATGAAGAATCTCCTATAAAATATCAACAAGGAATAAACACTAATCGAAATGAAAAATATGATGAGAATAATGAAGATAAAGAACATAAAATCTCAAAGTCACAAGAAAATGATGAATCAGGTGGAGAAGAGACACACTGACAAGAAGAGTCAAGACAATAATCAACTTCAAATCCTTCCGACAGAATTACTCAAAAGAATCATCCTGAAAGTCAGATAATTGGTGATAAAGACAAAGGTGTACAAACCAGGAGAAGGATAATCAAAGACACCGAGCAATCACATATAGCCTTCATATCCATGGTGGAACCTAAGAACTTTAATGAATCCAGTAAAGACGTAAATTGGTTAGAATCAATGAATGAGGAACTAGACCAGATTGAAAAGAATGACACTTGGGAACTTGTTCCTAGGCCAACAAATAAAAATATGATAGGATCCAAATGTGTCTACAAAAACAAGATGAATGAGAAAGGAAATATTGTAAGAAATAAGGCTATATTGGTATGCAAAGGATATGATCAAATGGAAGGAATAGATTTTGATGAAACATTTTCACCCATAGCAAGATTAGAAGCTATTAGAATGTTTCTTGCCTATGCTTGTCATAAATAGTTTAAATTCTATCAAATAGATGTCAAGTCAACATTTCTAAATGGATATCTAAAAGAATAAGTCTATATGGAACAACCAGAGGGTTTCCAACTGTTAGATAACCCTAACCTTGTCTGCAATCTGAAGAAAGCCTTATATGGGTTGAAACAAGCTCTTCGTGCCTGATATTACAGACTGGATAAGTATCTTCAAGACAAAGGGTTCAAGAGAGGAACAGTTGACAACAATCTGTATATCAAAACAAAGGGAAATGATTTGCACATTGTTTTGGTCTATGCATATGACATCATCTTTGGAAGAAATAATGCTTCATTGGTATAATGGTTTGCTTCTTCCATGTGGTCTAAATTTGAAATGTATATGATAGGGGATCTATCCTTTTTTCTTGTTCTACAAATTACTTAGAGGTCTAAAGAAATATTTATTTCTCAGGAGAAATATCTAAGTGAAATGTTGAAAAGGTTTCAAATGGAAGATTCTACACCTATGAGCACACTTATGGTCACTGGATGCAAGTTAAGCAAGGATGATGACTTACCTAATGTTGATCAGAGTTCATATAGGTCTACGATAGGTAGCCTATTGTACATCACAACCTCCCATCCATACATAATGCATGTTGTTGGAATGGTAGGAAGGTATCAGGCTACACCTAAACAAAGTCATTTGTTAGTTGTCAAAAGAATATTCAGATACTTGAAAGGAACAATGAACTATGGAATATGGTATCCTAGGAATTAGAACTTTCAATTTTCAATCTATTTAGATGTTGATTGGGTTAACTGTGTGGATGAAAGGAAAAACATGAGTGGAGGTGCATTCTTCTTAGGATATTCCCTTATAGCATGGTTGAGCAAGAATAAAGGTTCCATTTCCTTATCAACTACATAAGATGAATACATTGTAGCTACCACTTGTTGTACCCAAGTATTGTGGATGATTCAGACCCTTGAAATGTTGGAGGTAAAATATACTGCACCGATCCCAATTCATTGTGATAATACTAGTGCGATTAGTGTGTCAAAGAATCATGTATTTCACTCCAAGACCAAGCATATGTCCATCAAGTATCACTTCTTGAGGGAACAGGTGACCAACATTGTTGTTTATTTGCATTATATTCCATCCAAAGATCAGATTGCTGATATCTTCACTAAACCGCTTGCAAACGCTCAGTTTGAGTATCTACGCCAGAAGTTGGGAGTGACCCCGTTATCAAGCTAAATAATCTATCTGACCAGGGGGAGAGTGATCCTAGTATATCTGATCAGGGGGATCACAGAGTCACTCTCTGTTCTCTTTGGCATTGATGTTAAAGGGGGAGAAAAAGGTGTTGTCTGGATGCTACAGTTGGAGGTCTAAGCGCAATAATGCAGCCTGCCAAGGTTTCCATCAATGCCAAAGGGGGATATTTTTGGCATGTTTACATGAAGAGGGTGCTTATCATTGATGGTAAAAACAAAAGGCCTAGTAGAAGGAAAGAAATCTCAGGAGGAAGAAATACATTGGTTGTTGGATGACCAATCTTGAATACCTGACAACCATTGGATCATTCTAAGTGGAAGGAAAGGATAATCTAGAAGAGAAGAATCGTAGATAAATTGAGCCATCGATCTAAGAACACGATCGATGAACAACATTTTTTTCAAGTCAAAATTTGCGAGGAGGTTACTTTTCGAGGAATCTCACTTCAGAACAATTGGCAACTTGAAAGTTGAATTACTCGAAACCTGAAATCTTAAATGAATAAGGACGAATGGATCTGGAGAAAATGTGATGATCGTTAGATCAACATTTAGTGACCAGAGGAAGAGTAGAGGAGAAGTACATATGTGATCCTTTGAATGTGAGTGTCGAGGATCAATAACCGTTGGATCTAGAGATAAATGCACGAAGGTTAATCCTTTGGATGAGCGTAGGAGAGTAGACTTTTCAAAGTCCCGAAGTCCTGAAGTAAGCAGGGACGATCCATCATCAAGACTGATAGGTGGCACACGATCCACAACTCTGGAGTGAATCACTTCAGGATTTTATGGTTGGAAAGGAAACAAAAAGTCTCGAAGTCCCAAAGGATGAAGGTCCGAAGTCGCTCTCAGCCATCGATCTAAGATACATTTCGGGAGTTAGGAAAACTGTTAGATCTAGGAGAAGAACACATGTCACATGAGGAGATCCACGTCAGAAAGGACACATGGCGCAATCAGATAATGAAAAGTGTCAAGTTGAATCATAATTTCAAGTATGTGCAAATCACGAATCTGAGTGACACATGGAAGCTACTCAGATCGTTCCACATCATCAAGTGACGTAATCAAGATACATCACTGTGGGAGTTTTACTTCAGGATTTTTTCCACCAACGATTAGACTAAAGTCCCAAAGTTCCGAACGTTGAAGACCTAAAGAAGTCCCTGGTTGTTGATCACTAGGAGTGGTACATGTCAGAAGATTATGCATTCGGGTGGAAATACTCCAGGAAAATGTGAAGGAGAAATTTTTGAAATCACTGAAGCTTGAACAACCAAAGTAGCTGTGAGCCGTCGATCTATGAGAGGAAATGTGTCACTAGATTACAAGCTTTGGGTAAAATGCTTGGAGGGAAGCTGAGTGAGGAGAAACTGAAATCTGAGAATGCCGAAGGGTGAAGTCCCGTAGAAGAGGATAGTCGTTGGATTAAAGAGGAAAGATGTCAGCAGATCTTCCATTTCAAAATATATCCAATCAGAAGAAATGAGAAGTTAATATTTGAAATCTCTGGAATCTGGAGACTCAAAGGAGATCTCAACCATTAATCCAAGAGGGACACATGTCAGTGGATTGCTAACTCCGAAATATTGAAGTACGGAGGAAAGAAGGGTTTGAGATTCGAAATGCCTGAAGCCTGGATCATGAAATCAGTCATAGCCATTGATCCACGGAACTTGAAAGGATAGATATAAATCGATAGTTTAGGAGCACTATCAAGATCATGAGATTGATAATCCCATGACATTGCGAGGATTGAAGGTGCATGAACTTTAATGAGTTGAGGGTGGGCTGCAATCAAAACAACAGTTTTGGGGAAAGGACATGTGGAGGCTCGAGGTAAATTGCGGTCCAATTTTTTTTTTTTTAAACCACCTTTGGACATGTCTGCAATTGCGTGGTCACATGAGTTCATCACCCAAGGTCATATCGAGAACGAAGTTATTTCTCTCTAGGCGTTAGTTCAGATTTCGGGAGTTTGGAAGTCAGGAAAGTCAGGGTTGGCTCACATCCAAATACTCGAAACGGGAAGTCTTGAAGTGCTTGGCCCCAAGTCACAACCAGTGGTCACGTGGAGAGAGAAAATAGAGGAAGGAGCTAGCGTCACTAAGCTCCACTTTGGATATTGAGAGTTGGGATAATCGAGATGTCTCATACTAAGATTCCCAAAGTTGAAAGTCATGAAGCGCATGTTGGTTAAGCGTATCGTCACATGAAGGAAGGGGCTTAGAGTACAAATAAGACAAAAGTGTCTGGCTATAACTGACAGAGAATACGAAGAGTTGCAACTACTAGAGAAGCCAAAGGATCTTTGGATAATGACCATTGATGATGAACAGATTTAGGATAACCACCAGAGAAGAAGAAGAGTTCGAATGATGATCAAGCAGAGGACTCAGTGTGAGAAAGACATGAAGAACAGAGAAGATAGTGATTTTTTTCGAAATTGATGCATGTGGGTAGGATGGGACAGAGTGCATAACCAGAAGGGGAGATCCATGGCATGGTGAAGAGCATGCAAAGGCAACATAGAGCATAAAACTCAAAAGAGAAGCTGAAAAAGAGTTGGTGTTGAGCGCAGAAGGAAGCAAAGCAAAGAATAGAAGAAAAACGATGTTGACGCGGAACAAAGAATAGAAGTTGAAGAAGGAAGTGGAGACATGGAGTTATAACAGACCACACCAGAGACACAAAGAGTAAGTAAAGTTTTGTAAGATTCAATCAGGGTGGTAGGGTGGTGCTAGGTAGGATTGTCGTCCTCTAGATTCTAGTTGGTGCTAGAAGATATTCTAGGAGTTGGTGTTTTCATCTAGTGGGTGCTAGAGAAACCTGAGAGTTGGTTCTAGAGAATTCTGAGAGTTGGTGCTCTTTGCAAGTTGTATCTTTCTATCAAAGGTTGTAGCCTAATATTTGAGATGGAGCTCAAATACTGTGATGTACATGAAATTTGGAGCTTGATTGACATCCTAAGAAGAAGAGGTTTTCACTCTTATGGGTTTCCTCATGAAAATCAGTGTTGCTATGTATTCTGTGTGATTGATCAAATATTGTATATCTATGCATGTTAAGTTATCAACAAGACATTAAATAAAAATCTAGAAAGAATCAAAAAATAATAGGAAAAGTTTCAAGCTTAGATACATAACTGATTCACACCCCCCCCTCTCAGTTATATTTCCAACACTTATGTATTTTGATCTTCAATGTATCTTTTGTAGTCCAATAAAGGTCTTCTATATCAAACACTGGACATCATAAATGTTTCCCTCTATATTTCTGTATTTTGATCTTCAATGTCACTGCAATAGTCACTCATCTCATTCACATCTCAGTTATTCTTATAAGTCTTTAAAATCTTAAACACAACTCTTCACAACCATGACACCTCTTTATCTAAATGACCATTGATTATTGCTAACACAATTATTAGTCAATTTTTAGACAACACATCTCTTCAATACTTATCTTAGCTTTTGATGTCTTCTTTAATTTAATTTCATTTTTAATGCATGAATGATTTCAACATAGATTCAATCTAACTATGTCCCCCCCTTTTTTTTCATGCAACTTATTTTTCTTTGTGTTACTTGAGTGTTTTATTATTTTTGGAGAACATATGACAACGACAACATGTGAACCTTTCGGTAGTTGTGGTGGATATTTAATAGCCTTTGCTATTTCTTCATACGATCCACCTTGATTTGATCTTTGTCATTTTGCAGATATCGTAATAGTGTGAGATTTTTGGTGTTGTGTAGGGTTTCACTAAACATGGAGATCCTCTAGTTTATTGTTTCAATAAATATTCTAAGGATTTGGAGATCTTCGACATCTGAATACTTATTCAAATGGTAGTGGAATTGGTGATCATCCATACTTGGCATGATGCCAAATAATCCGATAAAAATGGCAGTCTCATCATTCGTTTTGCAAATAGAATTAACAATCATACCTTAAGCCCACGGTCACCCATATGACCGACATCCTGTATATTTATATAAAAAAATATTTTTCTAACGAACGACCAATATCATCTCTTCAATAAACCAATGGTTATTATCGATTTGACCAAAAGGTACAGGGGCTGACAGGTCATCCTGGGCTCTGGGATGGTGATCTTTTTGTGAAATCCAAGCACCCAGAGCCCCCACCATACCCTTGCACTATGCACCAATATTCTATGGTAAGTGTTGTGTATATAAAACCAAATAACATTTTTCCCACTACCAATGTGGGATAAATCCCACGACAGAATTTAATCCTCACCATCCATCGCTCTTTTCGATGACTGTTGAGTCTCCTCACTAGTTGAAACTTTGATGGTGGCCTCAAAGCTCCAAATAACAATTTAAATGAGCCATGATATTGCTTCTAGTTGAATAACATCTTGATTATTACAATTTCCAGCATCCAATATAGAATCAACTTGTAGTTCAATATAATCTTGAATCGCATCAAGGTATGAGTGACCTTCTGGTAGATTGAAATTCTCTATATACCCATTGCAGAGGCCGCTTACAAACAAAAAACCAATAATTAGTTAATCTTTCATAGATTCATATTGGAAGCTTTGCAACCATTCAAGTTCATCTTGCAAAGGCTTACTGTTTCCAGTAATATAACTCGAATTGTATTGTTCAAGGCGCTTGCATATTTTTTACCATAGTTCTTCTCGAACATTGCTGGTCCATATTGATGTTGGTTGGACGATGTCATAAACAACCAATGAAATCAAATTTTCTGGTCCATCTGTCTCTTCCAACCATTAGAGGAGTACACAAGGAATGATTCTTAAGATTACAGTGTTGTCACCCTGATTCCTTGTCAATGAAAATTGTTCAACTTTATTCAGAACATAAAGAAATGATCCTAGAACATATGCAGCTGAATAAAGAAGAGATTATTTTAAATCATCTTCCTTTAACGTTGAATCGATTGGTGGAACTGCTAGCAATAGTAATGGAAGATAAAGGCCCTTTTTGATTATTCTTTCGCATTACTGATCATATTCCACAAAACATTTCAAACAGGTCAAAGCTATAAAGGAAGTTGTAGTTGGCCCTTTAGGTGGATTGGGAGAAACATTTCTTGCAGTAGAAAAAAGAGCCCACCACAAACCTTTTTTCCATCTAATATCATCACGTAGGGCATCTCTTCTAACTCTTGTTGAGCACAAGAGATCCAAAACAAGAAAAGAACCTGCAATAGCGGGCTCAATGGTTGAGTTGCATAATGATTCTGGGAAAGGTGTGTCTTCTTTAAAACTTGTTCCAAGTGATAGTACACTAATTGAAAAGTCCAATGCTTCTTGAGGAACTCCCACAATCCTCATTTTTCCAGCACAAGACCTCCTTAAGATCTTAGTTGTCTACTGGATTGTGTCAACTAATACATGTGGAGAGTCATGTTTCTATGCAAGGCATGTCCTAAGAGCATGTGTAACCAAATAAATCACCACAAATTCCATATCAATATCAAAATTATTCCTAAGCATGTCAAGGTTATCCATTGATAATCCACATTTTCCAATCTTGAAATCCATCTCTTCAAACAGTTTTTGCACCTATTGTTCATATTATTTTTTAAAAAATTTAAGCTTCTCTCCAATCAATTATCACTTGCTAATTTACATTAATTTTTCCCAAAGCATCTTTTCCTTATGTTATCTTTCCACTCAAATTTTAAAATTTTTTCACCAACTCCGTCAAGCTCCCATCACCCAAATCCTTCCTTCAACTGATCATCCAAAGTAGTCATGTCCTCCATGAGTAAAAAAATTGGCAAATATCCCAAACCTATACCTAGTCTTAATGCTTATATAAATCCCTTAGTTCCATCACTTCATTCATTTTTACCCTTATTTTCATATTCCCGTTGAAAATAAAAAAATATTCCTTTTATTAAGCACCCTTATCCTATCCACAAAGTCATGTGTTAAGCCTCATATGCCCAAAGTCCTTAGAAAATAGAAAAAGGGGTTTATTATTATTAATATAAATATTTTTATATTAAAATATTTAGATTAATATTTGATCCAATATTTAATTTATGGCATCATGTCAAATCATGGGCATGAATGGAATAGAATTAATGCAGAGGTTAATTATGTGAAGGCGGGGCTATATGTAAATCGTGGTTTTGGTGATTGGACACGTGTTTTTACCTGGTGAATATCTGGGACAAAAGTGGGTAAACTCCAAACCACTTTTCTCCAGCTCGATATAATAAATGCAACCATTTATCCTATGGTTTAGGTGCGGAATTTTTCTAGGAGTGCTGTTCAACAATGATTATGGAATTTCCAATAAAAGAAATTATTCCTCACGGTGAAATTGTTTTACAGAGGTAAAATTTAAATTTTACAAATCAAGGAGATTAATGTTTATTTCCATGGAAAATAATTAAATGGGAAGATGTACGTGAAAGTAAAACTTGGATAATTTTTATCCAAAGGTTTTACGGAAGTAAAAGAAGAAGATTAAAAGTATTGACCAAAGATGGTAAACAAGACATGGTTTTCAAAACCATGGGAAAGAAACCAGTAAATGGTTTTCACAGTGAAACGGTAATTGGAAGAAACATAACACAGTAAATGCTTTTCACAGTGAAATGGTAACAGTAAATATTTTTTACAGTGAAATGGTGAATTGGGAAAAACAAGACATGGTTTTAAAAACCATGGGCATGAATTAAATTATGGAAATTTAATTCTACGAGATAGAAAAATATTTGGGAATTATTTTTATTCAAATATATTATTCCCAAATATTTAATGAGAATATGGATAAATGGAATTAAATTTGAAAGGGTATAAGTGGCATTTAAAAGAGAACATGGAAGAGGAAAGAGCTGGAGTGTCAGAGGAATTTGCAGGGATCATGAAACATTTTTCTGAAAGCTATCATTTGTAATCATTGTAACCAGTTTTGGAAGCTGAAATGTTTCATTTCAGTTATTGTAACCGGTTGCACACTGAAGGAACTTGAATTGTATAAGTGTTATAGGTTCCAAATGAATTAAGTTGGGCAAAAGTGCAAGAGAACATTTCTGGTTGCTCTGAACTCTATTGTAATTTTTCTGGAGATGAATTGAATACATATGCAGAAGGTTTTGAAGTCTCTATGAAAATATTCTAATGGTGGTGATATGAGTTTTGTCTTCCCTCATTGTATGTATTTCCTGTGTTCTTTAATTCCATTTACATTGTCTTCTACTTGAATTGGATAGTTAAAATCCCAGAATTCATCTCTTGATTCTCTCGGCTGAAGCAATTTAAACTGTATGTGTTTCTTCCTAGCTAATTCAAAATTCATTTTTGTAATGCTCTGATGCAGTTACTTGTTTTTCCCCTTTCTTCTTACACTCTGCAAATTTCAGTTTACAACTCAAATTCATTGCCTCATTTAGCCTTTATCCTCTGGAGAGTTCTACAGGCCAGTTAATGCTTTCATTCAATTTCAGAATTTTGACTCCATAGCCTTGAGTGTCCCTCCCCTTCCTTGTCAACAACTTTATAAAAACCCCCAAAACAAACTAAATCTAGCCACTGATTATCAAAGAAATACCCAGTGACACGAGAGAACCCTCTCTGAGTTGAGTAGTCTAGTGCCCAACTCTAAAGTAGGTTGAAACAATTACCTCTGTCCTTTGTCTATTCAGCTGGATAACATTTACAAAGTACTAACATTCTGGCATTGTTGTCGTGGACAAAATTGAAATTTTTTCCCTGGGTGTTGTTCTTGAGTTTGTACTTTAAGGCTCTAAAGTACATCATCAAGGCATCCAAAAACAAAGAGACGGCTAAGGATAAAAGGTAGGTTATATGAAAAGGGTTATTGTTGGTTCCTTAACAGTCTTTGTCTAGCTTCCCAGTTTTCCTAGATGTTAATGTCTCTTTCAATAACCGCCCATGAGCGCTCTAACTCAACCCGATTGTTTGTTGTTTGTAAAATGGTGTTAAATAAACTCAAAGAGATGCTTGTTTGATCCGATAATCTAGGTTCGATATTAGGTTGTCTTGTGACTAGGACAGTCATGGGTGAAAGGGATAGAAAGGGTAAAATCTGTGTTTTCTTTAAGAGTTCATTATTTATTCTTCAAAACATGTAAAAAGAACTCGAAAAACCTTGAATTAATAGTGTGACGCAATCAAAGGTCATTTCTGGTATCTGAGTTAAATTTTGAAAAAGGGGTGATGTATGAAGTGAAAAGAAAACATAAATCTATCGAACAGGGTGAGGCATCAATTAAAGAGGAATCTCACTTTGTTGACAGGAGAAGAAAATAATGAAGAAAAGCTCAAAATGAAACATATGATATTGAAATTTAAAACATTTGCAGGTCTTATATCTACTGATAGCCGATACAGAGGAAAATATGTAAACGATTAAATTGAAAGAATAATTGCTCACCACAATAGAGGTTGTACTAAATTGTAGTTAAGTATTCATTAAAGACATATATGAAAAATGTGAAACAACAGAGAAACCCATAAATCAAATTGGACCAGATCTGGAATCTTCAATCCGTATTTGTATTTACAAAATATCTTCCAATTCTTCTTTACAATGCACCCAAAAAAAACCTTCGATCAATATCCTGAAATCACATTTATACAAGACCACTCATGATTGTTGGTTGACGATCTGTTGGCAGCCAATACAATTTTTTCTATTGCCCTATAAGCTGCCTACACCTACGTCTTCTGAACTTCAAATTGTCGTCACATTTTGCAAATAGACGATATTTTCATTTCTTGCGACACTTGCAAATTGATTTCGATTTAGTTTTCACGACTGTAAGCGTGAAAACTCCTCCATCGTTATTTGAACTGTCATGATCTTCTCATTGATATTCTGATTGGTACTTACCTTTGGTTTATTATTAAGTGGCTGGAATGATTTTCGAACTATGTCCATTTGCCCATTCTTACTTTGATTGCGCAACTTGACTTTTATTTGATTGATAAGGCATTGAACATGTAAATTTATGGGTTATACTTCATTCTATAGGGGTCATGGTTTTATTTTGTTTTTTATATAATGTGATCCTTATTATTATAAGTTCTTAGCTTGTCAATTTTATAAAATCGTTGGTCACAATGTTATAAACTTTGATTATTATACAACAAGCGCATGGGTAACATATGAGTCTGATTTCATATTGAATGGAAATAGTTTGAAGTTATGCAATGGCGTGTGAATTAAACTTTTGGGTTTTGATTTAATGGTTCGAATTATTACAGTCACACATTTAACTTTGGGTTTGATTTAACATTGAACATTCACGGTTTCAAATAATGCAATGGCACATTGGTATGTCGTCCACCGTTTAATCCTTGGGTTGGCCAATCAATATGATTTGAACGATGTCATGATTGATTGAACAACGCTGTACTTTGCCATTACTTTTCTACATGGCGGTGATAATCCCACCACCCTCGCACGCATACATTAATTTTCCTCCCCTTTGAGTGGTTGTAGCTATTAACCCAAACGATTATGCTCCTGTGTGTTGTTGTTTCTCCAAACCCTACCATGTGCCCGCACCATGGCTTCGGTCGTAAGGGCTGAGCCCAATGGTTGCCAAGCTCTGTTGATGTTCGACAATGCTTACAACGACCTTGAAGAATTTGGTTGGCTCCCGTTCATATGAAAGTTTGATGGCTTTAACCCTAGCGTGGTTCGGCAATTCGCATTAACCTTTGATGGCTGCCGAGCCAAGGTCGGGGATGTGCAATTGGAAATTGACAAGCAATTTCTTAGTTTAGCTACCGGTTTGCCTGCTACTGGACAAAAATGGTCAAAAAAATTGCAAAGTGGAAGATGTCCCATGGACATTTCTCTTCCAGTCATGAAGGGTGAGCTCCTGTGACAAAGGTTTGCCCATGAATATGCTCAAGCAACGTTGGCACGGCTTGCTAATGATAACCAAGTAGTTTATCACCTGCGAGGGCCGGTATGGTTTCATTTTCTTGTACCACCTTCGGCTATTTATGGTTTTCATGGGATATGAGCTTAATATGCCTTATTACTTGCATAGGAGTCTGTTTAAAATGTCTAAAAGATACAAACGAAACCAGGCCGATAACAACCTTTTTCACTTTGGGTTAATTAAAATGCTTGTGGTTTGTCATTTGGGGTTACATCGAGACTGTTGGGATGATTTTATTAAACACAATAATTTTGAGGACTCAAGCCCACCACAGGTTGACAAACCTGTGGTGAGCGAGAGAAAGTCGGTACCCCCTGTGCCTTACAGTTCTCTGTTACCAAAACCCCTACCCGACTCACCTATTGACCTACCCAATTCTGTGACCAAAGATGTCGAAACTGTTAAACCCATGGCTAAAATTCCTAAAGCCAAACCTACTACGAATTCTAAAGGAAAAAAGAATGACCGATTAATCTCTCGCATGGCAAGAAACAAACCGAAGACCCCTGTCAACCCTGACCCTATCATGGTGAGTGAAGATTCTGACTCAGAGGTGGAACGTTACCTAGAAAGTGAGTATCCCTATTCGGAAGGTCTGTGTAATAAACCCTCATATGACTTTGTGAAAAACCTACCACCTTGCTTGCAAAGTGATCCTAATTATCCAGGCATCAAATTTCCTCGTGAAATCCCCGGTGACTCATCAAAACCCCCTCCTGCTCTATCTCACCCAGCTGCTCCACCATGTGATCAGTGTGGCTAATGGTTAGAAAGGTATTACCTTGATGTGCCAATGCTACAGTCCCAAATTCATGCTTTGGAGGATCAAATTGCAACACTCACCAGTCAAAGGGCTAAATTGACAACCACTGATAAGAAACAGTGAACAACAGGTTCGATTTTGTTTAAGAACGTGGAGTCAGCTACAACAATTGTTAATTCAAAATTGGCATAGCTCGAGCAGCATCACTGATAAATTCGAAATGGCAATGGATTTGATGAGCAGTTAGGGGATGTTTCAAAGATTTCACTTGCATTTCATTTTCTTAGTTTAGGTGATTTTGGGATATCTCCCAGATTATGTAAAACAATTTGATATTATCCACAAGGAGGTTTTACCTTGTGAAGAGACTTATAAATACTTATCATTTTTGTAATAATGGACATCCTCATTCATGGGAGAACAAGGATATGGAATTTTAATACAAACTGAGGCAGAATTTGATGTCTTGTTACAACTTTAGCTTCTCATGATATCGATATTTTGTTTCATGTTATGTGTATCAATTTGTATTTGGTTAACGACTACTTTAGCTATCTTAATCTTATGCAAATGATATAATTTAATCACTGTAATCCATATCTAATTTCTTCTAGCATTTGAAAGACATAGTAATTTCTCGATTCCATTTGTGAAGCACAGATTTCTCTTCTTCATTGATTGGATCATTAAGTATAAGTTTTTGCATAACAGGTTTCCCTTATTGCAGAGATTTATAAATCATATAATTCTTATGATCTTTTATGTCTTATTTGTCCTGTAAATAAACTTAAAGAGCAGCGCAGCCTATTGTTTACGAGAAGCTTTTGGATTAACCAGTGCGAGTTTACTTCCTCCGACCAGCTTCGAAGTCATCATACATAGGGCAAATTGGAGCGCTTCCAGGTCAGTTTTTCATTTATATGTTTAATATATTAGATTGTTTAATTTCAGTAAATGTTATTTCTTATTTATAAAAAATCAACAAAAACATATCTCGCTGTCTTAGGGAAGGAATCAAATGAGTTTTACAGGTTTTATTCAAATATGCCAGTTGTGTATATTGTATATTTGTGAATAAGTTATAATATAACAAGTAGTTAGACAACTAATTATTAGAGTTTGTGTAATTAGTAGTTTGTATATAGAATAGTTAGATTAGTTTATATATAGTTTTAGTTTAATTTAGTAGTTTGTTTCAATTAGATTAGTGTATTAGTTTGTCTTTTAGTTAGTTTAGTTTCTTGTATTTAGTTTTAGTTTGTTTTTTTATTAGTTTTAGTTACTTTAGTTTGTTTTATTTGTTTTAGTTAGATTAGTTATTTTAGATTAGTTTCTTTTCTTTGGTTTTCTTAAGACCTTAGAGCGGCCAACGGAGCCGTTAAACCCGTCAGGGTGGTTCATTCCAAACGTATTGGGTTATTAGACAACCCCGGAGCGGTTCCACTCTCTCAATTGATGGACGAACAATTTCGCTCGTCAACAAATTGTGCTAGAAGGAGGGCTGACTGACAAGCTGGCCTTGTCGGAGCCTTTATTTTTAATATATTCAATTTCTCCCATGGCTCCCCAAACCACTGTGTTGGAACATGCTTTCAACTTCTCATTACCCGATGTTCCCAATGAGACAGTCTCATGCTTTTCCAAACTCACCTTTGATGGTGAAGGAAAATTATCTGCTAAAGACCACCTTAACAAGTTTAGGTGCAAATGCATCAAACATGACATCTCTTATTTAGAAGTTTTATGCAGACTGTTTGCTTTTACTTTTAGAGGTCGAATCAAACATTGGTTTGAATCCTTTCTGGCATGTCACATTTTTGATTGGTTTCAATTTGTTTATGAGCTTCTAAATTCTTTTGAAATTTATGATTTTGATCAATTATGTCAAGAATTTCATACTTCACTGATCAATGATGATTCATCTTCAGTGAAATTTTTGACAAGAGTCTATCATATCCTCTGTAAATTTAATCTGGATGACATGTCATTGGCATTAAATCTCTTCTATGATGCTTCCATCCCTTCCATCCAATCATGTTCAATCACGAATGAAGAACCAATTGCAAATCCTGTCAGTCAACTGCAAGAACAATCTTCTTCGCAAGAAGAGGAAAATTCTTCCAATAATGTTGAACAAGCTAGGGAGGTTGAATCTATTGATCCAACTCTCATTGACAACCAAATTGGTTTTTCCTTTGAATCATTGTATTTTCAGTCTTCGAATAATATGGAAGAAGATTCATTTCTGTCTCAAAGTGAATATCCTCATTCTTGTAACTCTTTCTCTAATCAACATTTAAAATCAGTCATCGAAGAACACTTAAGCAACGAAAATCTTATTGAATGTTCTAGTACTCCTATGAAACTGATTAGAGAAGAAGTTACACAACTAGAAGAAGAAACCTTAAACCTTCATCCTCAAAATGCACTTTGTTTACAGGAAAGAATAGATGCTTGTCACATAAATTTTGAATTATCTATCACACAAAAGGAAAATCTAGATGATCATATTATGTTGAAGAATTCGTCACGAAAATAGAGTGAGAGTTTTAAAGAAAGTGAAGAGAATTGTCTTGAGAACATCACTGTTGAGTATCATAGTTCAAGAGATTCTTTTCATTTGCTTATTTCTGATTCATTTTATTATTTATATCCTGATCTATTCCTAGATTCTGGTGGACTTGACATCTTACCTACAACATACTACTCTTTTCCACCACAATCATATCCTTTCAATATGCTAAATTTTGGTGAAATTAATTCCGAGCATAACATTGATAAAACCGGATTTGATGCTTGTTCACTTTCATCACTCACATGGGAAGAGGACATGTTGCGAGATGATTTTACACAGTTTCTTGTTGAAAAGGACAGTGCATTACATATTATGGAAGTCCAATATTCTAAGTTGCATATTCGTTCTTTAATTAGCTCGAATCTTAATGTTTATGCTTTACATTTTGAAATGATCAATATCATTGAAGGAAACATTCAAACCAATGATCTGACGAATGTCACGAATCCTCCTATGAGGAGTCTCCCATTGATATATTCATTTCATCAAAGTCATGGTTGGCATCAACATTTTTCTGACAGGATCTTAGGATGGCTTGAATATTCATATGTGAAAAAATTTCATAATGAAGATAAAGTTGCGCTTGCTTTATTTCTACCTAAGAATCTTGGAAGTAGGCGTGACATATTTCTTTTAGATCCTCCATGTGAAGAAATTAATGAGTACTTAGAGAATTGTCAGGAGGATGGGGCATTTCAGCCTCGGCTGATGGTTATTCCATTTCCTCGTCATCCTGACAAATTTTTCAAAACTACTTACACTCACCCATGCCATTATGACCCTTATCAAGATAATATTGCGCAATGGCTGGAGGATTCGTACAACAAGAATATCCAAGGAAGTGGTAAGATCATGCTTTCTTTATTTCTAGATGATGATTATGAAGGTAAGTGTGATATGTTTCTATCATTTGTTGATATACTACCATTCTTTTTAATAATGCTTGATCTTGTTTTCATTGCAAGATTAGAGTTACTCCGCTGGCTACATTGGAAACATGACTTCACATAGCATCCTGATTTGTTTAGTAGTTAGGGTAGGTTTAGGAATAGGTTTTTCTTTCAGTTTGATTTCTCACTAGTTTTGTTTTTAATAAATGCAGTCATGAACGTAAGTGGGCGCACCACGAGAACCATAATACGACTGTTGTCAGGGAAGTCCCCTTGATCTCTTTCTCCTTGCTCTTAGTTCAACATTTATTTTCAAAAATACAGTATCGTCATGAAAATCTTAAATGGAAAAGTAAAGAGATAAATAAATCTGAATCAACCCTGACCCAAGGTACCATGAGTAGAAATGCTTTCCCATCATCCAGGATTTTCCTACTTTCTTTCAGTTTCCCAGGGGATTGTCGCACGAGGTTTTCAAATGCACCTTCTGTGTATATATATTTTTTTGTTTTTGTTGTTTGGATTTCTTTGCTTTCCAATTTTTTCTTTGCTGGTGTGTTTTGATTTCTCCCTTATGCTTACCATTTTTTGCTTTTGGAAATACACCTACCTGCATCACTAAGCTATTCAGACAAAGACGATAGAAAATTTCTTCCCTGAAATAACTTCTGAAAATTTGTACAAACATCAATGATATATTGCTGAAATTGATATCTATGTTGGAAAAATTTTGTTGTTTGAAAGAATTTTACTGATTTCAATCTCTAAGGAAAGTTTGTCATGATCATCTATTATCTTTTTACGCTATCCCTTTTCCGTAAAGGAATGACTCAAAAGATGTCTCCCTGTCATAGGAAGTTGTTTTTATAAATAAAACATTTCTGGAACTAAATAAAGGACAGTGTTAATAAATTTCTGATGAGGTCTAAAAAAATATGTTAAAATATCGAGATTTTCAACGTCACCCCGCTCAGCTATATATCTATAAAAGAAAAACAAAATAAAATTATTAATAAGAGCTGTGGGAAGTGCTTGTAAACCCACCGGGATACTGAATAGGTCTGCTGGCAGTGGGTAAATGCAAGCATGGAACCAAGACAACTTTGCCGGGGTACTGAACAGGCCTGCTGGCAGCGAAGCAATGTCGGGTACATGAAAATCTGCAAAAAATATAAGAAACCTCTTTAATGTCCTTTATTCTGATCTAGAACTTCTTGACAGGATACAGATGTCCGAGTGGGTTAAATGGAAACCCTGTCGAGGCTATGGACGCCTACTGGAAGAAGTGGCCATGCCAACAGTATTAAAGATTTTATCATTAGTATCATGACTTGCTGATCTTAAGACTGTTATTAGTTTTCAAATTTTAAGACATCGCTGGAAAAGATGGTGAATGGTGATGTTTGCACAATTGTCTGGTTGTTGTTTTGAGTTGAAATTTTCTTTGTTGTTCTAATCTGAATTCATTTCTTTTGACAGAGATAACTGCTTCTACCAGTATGTCACCATTGTTGGCAACCAATACAATTTTTTCTATTGCCCTATAAGTTGCCTACACCTACGTCTTCTGAACTTCAAATTGTCGTCACATTTTGCAAATAGACGATATTTTCATTTCTTGCGACACTTGCAAATTGATTTCGATTCAGTTTTCACGACTGTAAGCGTGAAAACTCCTCCATCGTTATTTGAACTGTCATGATATTCTCATTGATATTCTGATTGGTACTTACCTTTGGTTTGTTATTAAGTGGCTGGAATGATTTTCGAACTATGTCCATTTGCCCATTCTTACTTTGATTGCGCAACTTGACTTTTATTTGATTGATAAGGCATTGAACATGTAAATTTATGGGTTATACTTCATTCTATAGGGGTCATGGTTTTATTTTGGTTTTTATATAATGTGATCCTTATTATTATAAGCTCTTAGCTTGTCAATTTTATAAAATCGTTGGTCACAATGTTATAAACTTTGATTATTATACAACAAGCGCATGGGTAACATATGAGTCTGATTTCATATTGAATGGCAATAGTTTGAAGTTATGCAATGGCATGTAGATTAAACTTTTGGGTTTTGATTTAATGGTTCGAATTATTACAGGCACACATTTAACTTTGGGTTTGATTTAACGTTGAACATTCACGGTTTCAAACAATGCAATGGCACATTGGTATGTTGTCCACCGTTTAATCCTTGGGTTGGCCGATTAATATGGTTTGAACGATGTCATGATTGATTGAACAACGTTGTACTTTTCCATTACTTTGCTGCATGGCAGTGATAATCCCACCACCCTCGCACGCGTACATTAATTTTCCTCCCCTTTGAGCGCTCGTAGCTGTTAGCCCAAATGATTATGCTCCTGTGTGTTGTTGTTTTTCCAAACCCTACCATATGCCCGCACCATGGCTCCGGTCGTAAGGGCTGAGCCCAATGGTTGCCAAGCTCTTTTGATGTTCGACAATGCTTACAGCGACCTTGAGGAATTTGGTTGGCTCCCATTCATATGAAAGTTTGATGGCTTTAACCCTAGCGTGGCTCGACAATTCGCATTAACCTTTGATGGCTGTCGAGCCAAGGTCGGGGATGTGCAACTGGAAATTGACGAGCAATTTCTTAGTTTAGCTACCGGTCTACCTGCTACTGGACAGAAATGGTCAAAAAAATTGCAAAGTGGAAGATGGCCCGTGGACATTGCTCTTCTAGTAAAAAAGGGTGAGCTCCTGTGACAAAGGTTTGCCCGCGAATATGCTCAAGCAATGTTGGCACGACTTGCTGATGATAACCAAGCAGTTTATCACCTGCGAGGGCTGGTATGGTTTCGTTTTCTTGTACCACCTTCGGCTACTTATGGTTTTCATGGGCTATGAGCTTAATATGCCTTATTACTTGCATAGGAGACTATTTAAAATGTCTAAAAGATACAAACGGAACCAGGACAATAACAACCTTTTTCACTTTGGGTTAATTAAAATGCTTGTGGTTTGTCATTTGGGGTTACATCGAGACTATTGGGATGATTTTCTTAAATGCAATAATTTTGAGGACTCAAGCCCACCACAGGTTGACAAACCTGTGGTGAGCGAGAGCAAGTCGGTACCCCCTGTGCCTTACAGTGCTCTGTTACCTAAACCCCTACCCGACTCACCTATTGACCTACCCAATTTTGTGACCAAAGATGTCGAAACTATTAAACCCGTGGATAAAAGGCCTAAAGCCAAACCTACTGCGAATTCTAAAGGCAAAAAGAATGACTGATTAATCTCTCGCATGGCAAGAAACAAACCGAAGACCCCTGTCAATCCTGACCCTATCATGGTGAGTGAAGATTCTGACTCAGAGGTGGAACGTTACCTGGTAAGTGAGTATCCCTATTCGGAAGGTCTGTGTAATAAACCCTCATACGAATTTGTGAAAAACCTACCACCTTGCTTGCAAAGTGATCCTAATTTTCCAGGCATCAAAATGCCTCGTGAAATCCCCGATGACTCATCAAACCCCCCTCCTGCTCTATCTCAACCAGCTGCTCCACCATGTGATCAGTGTGGCTCATGGTTAGAAAGGTATTACCTTGATGTGCCAATGCTACAGTCCCAAATTCATGCTCTGGAGGATCAAGTTGCAACGCTCACCAGTCAAAGGGATAAATTGACAACCACTGATAAGAAACAACAAACAACATGTTCGATTTTGTTTAATAACGTGGAGTCAACTACAATAGTTGTTAATTCAAAATTGGCATAGCTCAAGCATCATCACTGATAAATTCGAAATGGAAATGGCTTTGATGAGTAGTTAGGGGATGTTTCAAAGATTTCACTTGCATTTCATTTTCTTAGTTTAGGTGATTTTGGGATATCTCCCAGATTATGTAAAACAATTTGATATTATCCACAAGGAGGTTTTACCTTGTGAAGAGACTTATAAATACTTATCATTTTTGTAATAATGGACATCCTCATTCGTGGGAGAACAAGGATATGGAATTTTAATACAACCTGAGGCAGAATTTGATGTCTTGTTACAACTTTAGCTTCTCATGATATCAATATTTTGTTTCATGTTATGTGTATCAATTTGTATTTGGTTAATGACTACTTTAGATATCTTAATCTTATGCAAATGATATAATTTAATCACTGTAATCCATATCTAATTTCTTCTAGCATTTGAAAGACATAGCAATTTCTTGATTCCATTTGTGAAGCACATATTTCTCTTCTTCATTGATTGGATCATTAAGTATAAGTTTTTTCATAACAGGTTTCCCTTATTGCAGAGATTTATAAATCATATAATTGTTATGATCTTTTATGTCTTGTTTGTCCTGTAAATAAACTTAAAGAGCAGCGCAGCCTATTGTTTATGAGAAGCTTTTGGATTAACCGGTGCGATTTTACTTCCTTCGACTAGCTTTGAAGTCATCATACACAGGGAAAACTTGGAGCGCTTCCAGGTCAGTTTTTCATTTATATGTTTAATATATTAGATTGTTTAATTTCAGTAAATGTTATTTCTTATTTATAAAAAATCAACAAAAACATATCTCGCTGTCTTAGGGCAGGAATCAAATGAGTTTTACAGGTTTTATTCAAATCTGCCAGTTGTGTATATTTTATATTTTTGAATAATTTATAATATAACAAGTAGTTAGACAACTAATTATTAGAGTTAGTGTAATTAGTAGTTTGTATATAGAATAGTTAGAGTAGTTTATATATAGTTTTAGTTTAATTTAGTAGTTTGTTTCAATTAGATTAGTGTATTAGTTTGTCTTTTAGTTAGTTTAGTTTCTTGTATTTAGTTTTAGTTTGTTTTTTTATTAGTTTTAGTTACTTTAGTTTGTTTTATTTGTTTTAGTTAGATTAGTTAGTTTAGATTAGTTTCTTTTCTTTGGTTTTCTTAAGACCTTAGAGTGGCCAACGAAGCCGTTAAACCCATCAGGGTGGTTCATTCCAAACAACTTTTGTTATTAGACAACCCTGGACCGGTTCCACTCTCTTAATTGACGGACGGACAATGTCGTCCGTCAACACAATCTCCTAACTCCTAGGGACAAACGATTATAAGAATTGTGAACCCCAACCGTTTACATGATTATCATTTACTTTCCTATCATTTTGATAATAAAAGTTTTCAAAATGATACTTCATTGTTTTATTGAAGTATCTCCTTCTTTTGACTTGATACATTGAATACATTCTTCAAGAAGATGTACGGAATTTCACGGAGACTCTAGAAGATCCTTTGCTTCAAATAAATAGAATTTTCTCTGAGTTTCTGGAAGCCGATCTTCAATTTCCTTACCAGAAAACTTGATTGATTGCAACTTTAAGTGGGGCTTCTCTAGCCACCTATCTATTAGAGTAAAATCCATTTCCTTTAACTATGAAATTTCCATTTGAAATTTGTTCAAACCCTCTTTGAAATTCATCTGGTGTCTTACAATGTTTATTTGTGCTAATTGCCCAATGCAATTGTATCGTCCAATACCTAATGATTCCTTGTCCAATGAATCAAAGATTCTTTCACAATCATCTTTGATTTCTTTGAATATTTTCTTATATTCTACTATGTTGTTTTCCCATACCTTGAGCATGATTTCTCCTCTAATTTTCTCTGTGAAAGAGAGCTTTAGAATTTTCGTTACTGCTTCATTTTCACAACATACAACTGACTTTTGGAAAGTGGACCTCACTACTTTAGCTTCTTTTTCTTTAAAAATAACATTATCAAAAGAATTGCTTGTTTCATGAAAATAATTCTGAACAATCTTTAGTTGGGAGATTACTTTCTATTGCTCAGCTTCTACCTTCGCATGCATTTCCAGTGATTGCTCCTGAAAAACTTTCAGGTCTATAACCTTCCCTTTTATTGAATTCAATTTAACCTATAGTTGTCTTACCGATTATTCTTTCTGAATAACTTGTATTTGAATAGTCTGCATCTTTTCATTCATCTCATCTAAACTCTACTTAAGAGATTGAATTTCTTGCTTATCAACAGCTTTGGCCTGCTCTAGACCTTTATTTATTTCTGCTTTGATACTTTTGTTGGTATCTTTTAGTTGATTTTGTAACTAGGTTATCCTGTAGTTACTCTGTTCCAACCTTGCTCTCATATTGTTAACAATGAATAGATTTGTTGTTGCCAGCACTCCCATGGATCCCACCACCTCTATAGCAAAATATCCCTCTTCCAAGTTTTTCCCATCCACCAACACCTTATGTTTCTTTAACATACTGCCTTCTCTCATATACATCTCCTATTTTAATACAACCTTCCTCTTTTTACTAAAGAAGTAATAAGAGGGAGGAATGTCATCTCTGGAGATAGGGTCGAGGTCACTAACATATATGATTCCTACCTGAGGGAAACCAAAAGTATATTGTAAAGGGGTCAAGGAAGTGATGGGGTTCCCCAAATCTATGGATTTTGTTTCACCTGTTGTTTTGGGAGTATCACTATGAAGGGTAGATGACACGGGAGGGGGATATTGACTGGACTCAAGAGGTGTCTTAGACCCTTTTTTCTGTTTCAGCTCTTGGATTCTCTATCTGTGGGTCTTCTTTGTTTTTTGAAGATCCTTCAACCTCCTATGGGTTTTCTTCGGTGTTTGATTTATTCTGTTCTTTCTGTCCGAAGCCTAGGGGAATGTTTTCTTGTTCTAGAGAGGGCGTTGTTGCTTCGCCCTACAATAACTTGGGCAAACCGCTTCTCTTGTGTCTCTATAAGGCTAGAAGGATGGTTTGCAAGTCGGATGATAACATCTGAACCCTGCCTAACACCTCTTTGTAGGTTTTGACCCCTTTGAAAATGTCATCGAGGGTATTCCACATGTTCAAAAACTTTCATGTCACAGTGATCCATGTGTGATCCAGGTGGATATAGGTGGCCACCCACCTTCTCCAACTGGCCCAAAACATGTTTATGGCAATTTTGGTAATTTACTATTTTTAACAGTTTTTAACTTCCGGGGCCATTTTGAGGCCCTAAACGATGTTTTTTGGGAAAACGGGGAGCAACATGGATCATAGATCGATGTTGCTCCAGCCAAAAGTTGTATTTCTTGGATAGATCTTTCCAACGAGCTATCATACGCCTAAAACAAAGATCGTATGCAAAAGTTACGACCCTGGGAAGTTGATGCACCAACTTACCCAAACG